>WNWK01000650.1:362500-416034 GCA_009830355.1 Cherax destructor | reverse complement strand
AACTCGGTTTCACTATATTCCATTTCCCACAGTTCATCGAATATATTACAGTCTCTTCTAAGATGAACTCCCCAACATCAGGGTACGACTTTATCCTGCCGTATGGTCACTTCACTCAGTTCAAATAGGCCTATGGCCGCGTCACTTCGCCGGGGGCACCTTATTTCACAATTATTGTCCGATTACTGGACCTCCTGGACCGATTGTCCCACTTGATATTCCCCGTGCCACTGGATATTCCTCCACATTACGAAAGGAGGTAATTAAATCCGACTTGGGGGGGCGGAATCTCCAAATTTTACTGGCCATACCGACTTGAACTCTGATGGGTAGGCTGGCTGTCCACTCTCTGCCTATTCCCCTCTCTGCCCCTCCCTGCCCAGCTGACTGCCCACTTCACGAGGCATCTCGCGCATGCGTGTGAATTCGTTGGTTCCTTTCAGTTAATGTTAAGCCACCAACAACACATGAATGATATCTATTCATATTGGAAAGTTTATCAATTACAACTTTCGGAAAATACTAATATTTTCCACAATATATATATAATATATATATAATATATATATATATATATATATATATATATATCGTTATAAAAATAAAAACAGTAACCCAATATTAAAATCTCTCCATTGCCACATTGTAATCTTTAGAGAAATAAATCATCTTGAATCAGGAGAGTTCCTCAACTGGATAAGTGTACCCTCAACTATAACGTTTTCTATTGGGTTTGTATGCATTCCAATCAGCATAAGAAAAAAACCACAAGAGACTCAATATCAAAGCATCTATAGTATACTAAACCAGAGTCCTGGGAAGTCTTTATTTGAATATTTAACATTTCTTCTTTTATTAATTATCATATTTAAGAGATGATGCCAAATTAGAATCATTTCACGCAAGCGAAAATGCGTCCTTCCCCACAGCTGACAGTCACAAAACAATAACAATGGCGAACGGCAGTGGCTACTATTCCAAGTTCTTCTCCACTTTCTCCAGTTTGCGGAAAAAGACGTTATGGCGTGACTCTAGTGGAGTACTCCTGGGGCTCAATCTAATGAGTGCATTCCACAACCCTGACGCCATTGACCAGGACTTCAGGAAGGCGAAACCGCCACAGGAGCAGTCCGGTGCACATCGATTGAAACTGATGTTTTCTTACGACGAGTATGGCAACATAAGTCCTGAACTGCACATGGTAAACAAGACCCCTAGGTTACTGACATCCCCAATCACAAGTTCATTGTCATCCCCAATCACAAGATCACTGTTGTCCTCAACCATAAGGTCACTATTATCCTCACTGATATTCTTCCTGCCAGCTTGTTACTTCCCTCAGTAAGGGGTCTCTTGATCCAAGAAAAGAACCTGATCTCCCATACCTTGGATTAAACCTGATTACCCCCCTTCCCCAGTCTATCAGGCATTGTTTGACCCTTGTGGGTTTAAGGCTCCATCCCCCCCCCTCTTGAATGAAATACTGCCATCCCCAATGCAATTTTCAATGCTAATATCACTACCACCCTCAATCCTAATTAAAATCCTAACACCTTTTTATTTTACCTTTCCTTAGTTTTTGCTCTTAAAACCCTAATAAATTGACTATTTTCTTAAGTAGCTAGAGGCTGTAAGAATAACAGTCCCAGGTCACTGGCATAATTTCAGGTAACCACCACCTACTTCAACATCTATGTACAGTAAATGGCTCTGGTTATAGGATAGATGGCTGTAAATAACTTCTAAACTGTCGTATCTGAGCGCCTCTGCAATGACTGATTATGTGTGAGTGATGTTGAAAGTATTTTTCTTTCTTTTTGGGTTTTTTTTTTTGGGTCACCCTGCCTCGGTGGGAAACGGCTGATGTGTTAAAAAGAAACTTGCATGCTGCAAAAAGCAAAAGCCTGACTGATCTGGTAGCCACCAATAAAAATAGGCATCAGGATAAATGACCATAATAGAGCTCTCAAATTCATCTATAGCTAATGTACAAGTAATGTGTGGGAAATATTTATGGGATTAATATTATGATGCATTATAAGACTTGGTGTCTGACAAAATCAGTGAATTTTCAAGTCACTGAATATCAATAAGTTACTGTATCTTGGTGGTGAGTTTGGTGACTTGTTAAAACAAAAACAGTGAGAATGGTAGGAAATTAAATAAAATGTACATGCCATTGTGAATAGGGTGGCAGAAGATGTAAAAAAAATAACAATGGGCAGTATATCAAAAGAAGACAGTAGTGAGATAAAATTCCCATTCAACTTTAAACTTGATAAAGAAAGCAATATTAAGAGAGTTGGAAGGACTAGTCATGAGGCCAAAGGCAGACATCATTACATAGGAAAACTAGAGAAAAGGCATATTGTACATACAAATTCAAACTTAAATGGATATCTATTCACATCTCATTGTTATTTCAAAAGCACATTCTGCTCTTTCCAGAAACTATTAAATATTTCTAGCATTTTCTTTAATCACCATGCACTTAGGAGATTAATGAAGTTCCTAAATGTTTCCTTTGTATAAGAAGCCATTTTTTTAAGAATATTGTACTGTATTATGCATAAACTGTCTTATAACTACAGATTGTGCAAGGTACCATGTTTGGAGGCTTCACAGGCTCAGTAATTGGAGGAACCATCCACTCTAAAGAAAATTTTACCAAATTCATTGAAAAAAATCAAGGAACTGCATTTGCCAATGTCCTTGATGCACAAAAACAACTACAAACTAAGGTAAGAATTTTTTTTTATATACAGCACTGTAATGGGTCATCAGGGATCAACTGGAACCAGGCTAAATATGTAATGTCATAAAAATTTAATTCACTGTATTGTCTACCTGAAGTCATTGATTATATACTGTAATGCATACCGTAAAAAAAAATTGCTCTGCATTTCTTACAAATATTCAGTAAATTATTCACTGCACTTTCAATTTTGAAATACTAATAAGCATGTCACATACTATCTATCATTGCTGATAACGGAAATGTTTATATCTAATAGGTAACTCTAGGATTTGCTCGTGGAGCATGGATGTTGGGATGGAGATTAGGCTTATTCTGTGGATCGTTTATGCTATTAAGTACAACCATTTCTGTATATAGAGGGAAGCCTTCAGTTTTAGAGTAAGTAAAAATATTTATTTACACATTATGGTTACTATTTGAGGCAATGCATGTAGGAAAATATTTATTCTATATATTTTTCCTTTCACCCTTATTACAGTTTACTTCTTCCAATTCCCATATTAACAATCATTTAAATATGAAAATTTAAATTTAATTGTTTATAAGTAATATATGCTGTATCCATGTGGCTGAAAGGCAATTAACTGCCAGTCAGCATTTCCTAATTATATCCTATGCTGGTGATGTTTTTCTCTTTATAATCTGATTTTATCATTTTAAGCAATCCAAACACAAAACTTCTCTTACTTCCTCATATGGGTTCATCTGTGATATTTGAAGTCATACAATAGTTCACTTTTTGATAGCAGTGATACTGATTTCCTGTTTCTTTTACTTGTCTGAATTTAATACAAACATCACATGCTAATTTGCCACTAAAATGGGATTTGTGAAAATTTCTTTTCAGGTACTTGGCTGCAGGCAGTATTACAGGAAGTTTATACAAGTTGAAGCAAGGACCTCGAGCTATAGTAGCTGGTGGGATTATTGGTGGAGCTCTTGGGACCTTAGCAGGATGTATAAATCTTGGCATCCTGTACATTACAGGTTTGTTATTAAGCTCTGAAGCTAACAACACAAGCCAATCTAACACCCTTATAATAATTTAATATTTCTTTCCTATAAATTTCCCTAAATATTATGCCAATAAATATAATTTCAAATCTTCAGATTCAAAAGTAATTTTATCTTGGAAAAATTATAAAGGAAAATAGAGATGACTTTTATTTGACTAAGAACTTTCAGCATTTTAGATAGGTAAAAGTCAACAGTGACATACTAAAGCATGTTATATTCCATAAATGTGCCTTGAAACACCAAGATAATTAATGTATAAATTAATATTATTTTTTCATTATTATTATGGGAGAGCACAAACATTTTTCATTGATAAGAGTCATTTGAATTATGGTGTGTGTTAAAGACATAAGATGGTTGTTTTTCCTTCCTCAAGCTACCTTGCCTTGAGAAACGACCAGTGTTTAAAACATTTCCTTTAAATGTGTATTTAACCTTTGTAATAATAAACATTATTACTATTTACGCTTTACAGGCACATCAATGGAAGAGGTGAGGTACTGGCAGTATGAGTGGAAGAAAGATTATCAAGAAAACAAACAAGAAGCAATTCGCAAGGCAAGAAGTGATGAGCTTGATGCATTTGCCAAGCTTCATGAAGAAGGAACTGCTTCTACAAAAGGCTTATTAGATGCTATTGATGGCCAGGATGCAAACATTACCAAATAGTAACATAAAATAAAAAAAACTGTATAGTATGGAAGATAATTATTAAAATGATGATATTACAATATATTTTTTATACTGTCCTTGTATAATAAGCAAAATGAGAATAAAATAATGCCTGTCAAGAAAAAATATGAAGGTAAAGCAAAGGTTATACAGAGAAGACAAAAATACATAAAAATGGGTTCACTGGAAATGATCTTACAGCTCAAGGGGTCAAGCCAACCCATTAGAAGTGAAATGAAATTACTTAAAGTTTCCAGGGTTGGAGGGAGGGGGTAAAGGAGGTTTTGTGGGTGAGGGGCTTGGACTTCCAGCAAGCATGTGTGAGCGTGTTAGATAGGAGTGAATGGAGACGAATGGTTTCTGGGACATGACGATCTGTTGGAGTGTGAGCAGGGTAACATTTTGTGAAGGGATTCAAGGAAATCAGTTAATTGATTTAGTTGGACTTGAGTCCTGGAAATGGGAAGTACAATGCCTTCACTTTAAAGGAGGGGTCTGGGATAGTGACAGCTGGGAGGGACTATTCTCAGCTGTCGTATCTGAGCGCCTCTGCAAAGACAGTGATTATGTATGAGTGTGGTGAAAGTGTTGAATGATGATGAAAGTATTTTCTTTTTGGGTCACCCTGCCTCGGTGGGAGACGGCCGACTTGTTGAAAAATAAGTAAGGATTATACTAGCAATAGAAAAATAAAAATACAATACAGTCATATCTCGGTTAACGATATTAATCCGTCAGAGAGGGCGTATCTGTAACCGAATCAATCGTTATCCGAATCAATTTTCCCCATAAGAAATAATGGAAATAAAATTAATCCGTTCCAGACTTCCAAAAGTAGTAAAATAAAATATTTAGAACGTTTTGACATTAAATAATACACAATTTAATGAACATTAAAGAAATACATGTAAATATAGTACAATAACATGTCATTTACATTTATTGAAGAGTTGTTGATGTGTGTAGGACGGGAGGAGGGGAAAGGATGCTAGTGTTTGGAAGGGGAATCCCCTTCCATTAACACTGCAGGTGGCAAGTTCTTTTCTGGGGTTACTGGCCTTTTTCTTTTAATGCCACTAGGACCAGGTTGAGAGTCACTGGACCCCTCTCTAACCAAAAATCTGTCCAGGGAGCTCTGTGTCTGGCAATTCTTTAACACATCCCAGAAATGGGACACCACTGTGTCATTGTACAGGTTGCCAGCACGGCCTGCAACAGCATGGTTAGGGTGATATTCATCCATAAAGCCTTGCACCCTGCTCCACATTCCACAAATCTCCTTAATCACTGAAGAAGGCACCTTCTTCCATCTCTGTTCCACCTCCTCTGAACCATTGTCCTGACCTGTGGTCTCTTGTTGCTGTTGCTGTTGCTGTTGAAGCTCTTGCAGATCTTCAGTGGTTAGCTCTTCATTGTGCTCCTCCACCAACTGTTTCACATCCTCACCACTCACCTCCAACCCCATGGACTTGCCCAGTTCCACAATTTCTTCCACAACAGGCTCAGGCTCAGGGTTCTGAGGCTCAGCCCCAAAACCTTCAAAATCCCTCTCTAGGACACAGTCTGGCCACAATTTTCTCCAGGCAGAGTTCAAAGTCCTGGTAGTCACTCCCTCCCAAGCCTTACCTATAAGGTGTACACAATGCAGGATATGGAAATGATTTTTCCAAAAGTCTCTTAGGGTTATATTCATGTCTGTGGTCACATCAAAGCACTTTTGAAACATTGCTTTGGTGTAGTTTTTTTTTAAAGTTGGAAATGACTTGCTGGTCCATGGGCTGGAGGAAAGAAGTGGTATTAGGGGGCAAGAACTTCACTTTGATGAATTTAAAGTCCTCCACAATTTTCTCTACCAAGTTTGGAGGATGACAAGGAGCATTGTCCATTATCAGGAGGCACTTAAGTGGCAAATTATTTTCCTGGAGATATTTCTTCACACTGGGGCCAAACACACCATTGAACCACTCAAAGAAAATGTCCTTTGTGACCCATGCCTTTTTGTTAGACTTCCACATCACACACAAGTTAGACTTGGTGATACCGCATCTGCCAAACACTCGGGGATTTTCAGAATGATACACCAGTAAAGGCTTCACTTTGCAATCACCACTGGCATTAGCACAAAGCATCAGAGTTAGCCTGTCTTTCATAGGCTTGTGTCCTGGCTGTGCCTTTTCCTCCTGAGTAATGAAGGTCCTGTTGGGCATTTTCTTCCAAAGCAGGCCTGTTTCATCACAATTAAACACTTGTTGGGGGAGGAATTCTTCAGCCTCTATGTACCCCTGGAATTCAGGCACATATTTTTCAGCCGCACTTTTGTCACAACTGGCTGCCTCACCATGCCTCACAACACTATGTATGCCACTTCGATTCTTAAATTTTTGAAACCAGCCTCTGCTGGCTTTAAATTCGCTCACTTCAGCACTCGTTGCAGGTATTTTCTTAACTAGATCATGCAACTGCCTTGCTTTTTCACATATTATTGCCTGCGAAACACTATCTCCTGCTAACTGTTTCTCGTTGATCCACACCAACAACAAATTTTCCACATCTTCCAGCACTTGCAATCTCTGTTTTGTGATCACATATGCACCTTTCGCAACAACAGCTTCCTTGATTTTACGTGTATTTTCCTTGGCCACAATAGTAGCGATGATAGAATAGGCTTTACCATACAGCCTGGCCAGCTCAGTGATACGCACTCCACTTTCATATTTTTCTATTATCTCCTTCTTCAGTTCTACTGTATTTCTGAGCCTCTTTACCACAGGCTTGGCACTAGGAGCTTTCTTTGGACCCATGGTAGCTTATTTAGCAGATGCAAGCACTAAAAACAGTGGAATAATGACAATATACTGGTATGAATGCGTGGGTGTAGTGGGTGGTGGTCGCTCTCGCTTATAAACAATAGCACACTGACGCTCCCTGGAGTGCCCGCACAGCTGGGCACCACGCGGACGCGTCCGGGACGAATATCATAAACCGAATCAATCATCGTAAATGGAGTCAATATTTTGATGTAAAAATGTATCGCTAACCGAATTTATCGTTATCCGACGCCATCGTTAACCAAGGTATGACTGTATGTATTACATTATATACAAATTTTAGTGAAGACAGCATTTAATGAAAGACACTTATATTAAAATGTAATGTTCAATTGAAATTTAACCAAGAAAATTAAAAAAAAATAAAAAGAACAAGATGTAATTTATTACTCTGAAGTACAAGTTTAATGGCAATTTAAGAAGTTACAGAATTTTGGCCGTTTCCCACCGAGGCAGGGTGACCCAAAAAGAAAGAAAAAACTTTCATCATCATTCAACACTTTCACCATCACTCATACATAATCACTGTCTTTGCAGCAGCGCTCATATATGACAACTTAGACGTCCAACCAAACTGCCAATATCTCAAACCCCTCCTTTAAAGTGCAGGCATTGTACTTCCCATTTCCAGGAATCAAGTCTTGGAAATTACAGTTACAGATATTGTACATTAAAAAAAATTTCAGGGGAAATTTATTAAGCACAATTTTTTTTAAGTTTGAGTTTGAATTTATTAAAAAAAAAAAACTGGTCAATTTGGTAAGTTATTCAACATTTTGTCCCTTTTATTTCTATCAACTTTCAACAGAGGTTCAGGTGAACATGAGGAATATGAAAGAATAGTTTGTTTTTAGTGTTGTGCCTGTTGTCAGCAACAGCATTACAATCTAGTATTTTGAAGATGTGGAGTAAACTAGTATGGAATTAATATTTAGTAGATTTAGGAATTTGAGTGGATATATAGTGTGATGCCTAAAATTTGCATTTATGAGTATAATAATAATAATAATCTTTATTTCTACAAGTACATAATACAACTTATACAGACAATAGCTGACATCAATGATATACTATATGGTAACCCCTAGTTATGCAGAGCATTTCAAGCAAATTAGGTTAATTTTGCCCCCCCAGAATGCGACCCACACCAGTCGGCTAACACCGAACTATTTACTGACTGCTAGGTGAACAGGGACAGCAGGTGTCTTAAGAAAACAAGTTTAATGTTTCCACCTGTACCAGGGATCGAACCATGGACTTCAATGCTACCAACTGACCTACGGAACACATGATGGAACCGGTTCTTTGTTCTTCCAGTGATATAAAACCTGAATTCTTGCATTCTTTCCTCGTTGCTCTTTACCTTGAATCTAGGGGCCAGTCCTGAAGCACTTGTCACTAATACTAGAAATAATTCTTTAAACATTATACTATTAAATTTAACACGGATGACCGAGTGATAATTTAAAAAAAAAAATTCTTTTGTGATGGAAGGGGGGGGGGAGGAATTTATTGTAGCAGATATTTTTAAAATTTATTACTTCTATATATTAATGGTGTCATGGTTCCATGCCAGGCTTTATTTCATATACAGTAGGCTGCAGAGGGCCATTTTACCATAAAGTACATCCCAACTTATGATTTTAATACATTCCCAAAAATTCATTGTAAATCTAATGTTAGGTACTATAACCTATTTTCTCATAAGAAACAATGCAAAATCGATTAATGCTTTTCCAAGCTCTAATTTCACTTACTTTTTTTCCCAAAGAATTTTTTACCCAATATCTTACTCATGCCATTTCAACTGCATTTATATACAGTATGTACATCATATAATATTTCTACCACATATTAAAAATATGCAGTTAAATAAAATATTTAATAATCCACTATATACAGTTCTTACTTTGAATACTGATTCTGTCTTCCTCAATGGAAAGTATGTATGTTTCTTGTTTATTATAGGCAGGAGTAAGCCATCATAACTTGCCCCCACCGATGGAAGCGAGTCACTTGTTCATAAGCAATTAACTGTTTCTAAAATGCCAACATCACAAGTAGACAACATCGTAACTTGGAACATCTTAAATCAGGGTTCTACTGTACTTAGATATTCGATATGTACTTACCCAGTATTTTCTGGATCAATCGAAGAGAACACGCTGAACTCAGTTGAAGCTACTCCACGCCGTTCATCACTCACTGAACTCATTCTACTAAGTGGGGTACCTGGCACATCCTAGAATGTGAAACAAGGTTTCACTGTAGCATATACAGTGAAGCACTGCAGGTGCATACTACTTTCCTTAGTGTCACAGCTATCCTAGAAAACACCATTTCTTTATACACACTTGCAATGAAGACAATTTTATACCATGTGAGTATACAAGTAAACCTTATTGAGGATAGCAAGCTCTTATTTACTTTATCAAAACCCAACTAGCCAAAGGTGAAGCTGTGTCCATATGATCATTTATCCACTTACTGGGTATTTTATATTATTATTATTATATTATTACTTTTGTTTTTCTTTTTGGGCCACCCTGCCTCAGTGGGATACGGCCGGTTTGTTGAAAGAAGAAGAATTATATGACTATTATAATTATTACTACTATTATTATTATTATTAATACTTTGGGCATGTATGGTTCATTTATACTATTTTTCATTTCAAATTCAGTTGAATTATTATTTTTATAGAGAAGCACTAAACCTGTAGGGTCATATAGGGCCTGGGGAATGGGAGGCAATTAAATTTGATTCAAGGAAGAGGAGAGCAGGTCAAATTCCTTGAATCAAATTCCTTGAATCAAAAGCCCTCACTGGCTTTAAGGAATCTCCCCTCAAGGTAGGTTCCTTGACACTGGTGAGGGGCTCTTGATCTAGGGAATTGGATCTGTGCCCCCAGTTACCTGAATTGAACCTGAATACCTTCCATTCCCCCACATGCACTTTATAATCCTATGGGTTTAGTGCTTCCCCAAGATTATAATAATAATTCAAGGAATCTCCTTTAATGGGACAAATTAGTTAAAAAAAAATTATTAAAGAGGTGTAAATTCTTCTTAACACACCAGCCATCTCCCACGGCCGGTAATTTATTTATGTCAATTGGGAAGTGCTAAACTCATAGGGGTCATAAAAACAGAAGAATGGGAGGTTTTCAGTTTTCATCCAAGGAATGAGAGGATAAGCAAAGTTCCTTGGATCAAGAGCTTCTCACCGACACGAAGGGAGCTGATAATAACAATTAAACATATTAGTGTAATATATATTTTTTCAACTGTTTATGAATCAAAGGCATAACATCAGAATATAAATTTGTGCACAAATACACATTTTAATGATCTCATTAAAAATATTGTATTTTATTTTGAAAAACTATTACCCATTTTTTTTTTTTTTTCCCCACCTACTAGCTTTGGCTCAATGTAAGCACAACTAGCATTTGTTCCCATGTAATATCATAGAGAGTGGGACAGTAGCACACTGCTGATGTACCAATTCTTTATAATAAATTAATATAAGATAGAATCTATTGTCAGGAGCAAGGGGCTAGTAATCCCTTCTCCTGTATACGTACATTACTAAAGTTAAAAAGAGAAACTTTAGTTTTTCATTTTGGGCCACCCTGCCTTGGTGGGATATGGCCGGTTTGTTGAAAGAAGAATCTACTGTATAACTGTTAGTCCAGTCCCTGGCCATAAAACCCGTAGGTATTACAAGGTGGACGAGTTTTCTTTTCAGATCCTGCTAGGGCATGCCTAAAGGATGGGTAAAATCTGAGTCAACATGTGGCATCCTGGGCGTAAGTTTTATAGGATGCCATTTTTTTTTTTTATACATTGTCGCTAATTTTGATCTTCGTAAATTTCTGTACTTTTCATTTAAGCTATACCAAATCTGACATGGTTTTTGTATTCCTCAAAAAATTTCCTACAATACAGAACTATTTTGATGCTAATAAACAAGTTTGTGAAAAAACTCGTCCACCTCAAAATTTCTACGGGTCTTATGGCCAAGGTCTGAATTATGTATTAAAAAAGTGATAAAGCCTACCTGATGCAAAGATTCATCAAGAACTAAAGAATTGTTTCCACTTGGCCCTCCATTCTGGAACATGTGGACAAACTCCTCGAAGCTGATCCTCCCATCTCCATCAACATCCAGTCTACTAAACAGCTGCTCCAAAACCTGCAGTAGAATACCAAGCAGATATAAGAGTAATAGTTGTATATACCTGGTAGAATATATTGCCAAGTATGTTCATAAGACAATATACCTTCTATGGCATTTTACTAACAGGGCATTTCATCCACCACAGATTATCAATTCTCACAAGAGAATTGATAGTGAGAATACATAAAGTCTGTGGTGGATGAAAAAAACTTCTCAATAAAATGCCATTAATGGCATATTGTTTCTTATTAACACTAGTAATAATTAGTATATACAATGAAAATCTACAGCTCACAGCTTGGAAATAAAATTGAGCTATGTTTTAGTCTATCTTGGAAACTTGATCAGGTTGAGAGCCCAGGATGGACTAAAATATCATCTAGTGTCATCTTCAATTAGTTCCTTCAATGTGAAGTGTTCGAGCCATTCTACTGTGACTCTTATTCTTAATGAAAATAATATTCACACTACAACTTTTTAATGCATATATTGTTTTCATGTGCACTGAGGTACAGGGGAGGGGAGCTAGGCTGATAGGATACAGAGGTAACTTCTCAGATCATGAAGCAACTGAAACACATCTAGCTATTTATGATAGTCATGTTTATGGTAATATGTATTAGGCACAACATTCATCACCAAGGTTTACAGTATATAAAAATAGAAGTTAATAATACGTATACTGCATTAGCAAATTTTTACACTATTCAAACAATAAAGCACTCCTAGCAAAAACAGCATTATTCAAAGAAAAATGCTGACATCCATTTGTGCCTCCTGCTACCAACAGCTGCTTGGAAAAGCTGCATACTCAACCAGTACTTAAAGCAAAATACAGAAATGTTTAGTAATCTGTGAACTTGATAGAGTTACTGTCATTAAACTACAGTATTTAGCAACCTCCTTAAGCTACCTGAACAACGATGTCACACAGGAACCATAACTCAAGTGTGTTCAACGGGTCTGGGTAATCCTTTTCCACCTGAAACAGAGTACCTTAATACTCACTGAGATGTTGAAAGAAGAAACATACAGTATTGCATATTAGTGTTAGTGGTCTTAACATTTAAAGTATGCAGATTATTCTATTCAAGGAAAGCACTAAACCCATAGGGGTCATAAAGTGTTTGGGAAATGGGAGACAATCAGGTTCCATCCAGGGAAGGGGAGGACAAGTAAAATTTTTTGGATCAAGAACTCATCATTAACATCAAGGAACCTTCCCTGAGAGGGGGGGGGCGGGGGAAGTACGTAGAACTTTGCACTTCTTAGTCACAAAAATACTATGCAACTACTTAATGATGTACCTATCTGTATATACACTACAGTATTCAGCAGATCATACAGTATACTCAGCTCTATACATCAACCTCTATACACGACACACTTATGCAATGTACAATAGGTTAGACAATACAACCTTCTCTACACATTCTCTTCAAGGAGCTATGCTTTGATGCTGGCAAAGGGCTGTTGCTCCAAGGAGTTGGAGCTACCCTCCCTTTCCTCAGATCACACCTGACTCCCAGCCACTCCAGAGCACTATACAATCATTATGGGTTTATCATTTCCTTGCAATTATCATTATAAAAACAGTTGACTCTGTGCATGACAGTTTTACACTACACACTGCATATTTTTGCATATCTCTCTTTCAAATACAAATACATTTCTCTCATCATATTACCTCACATTGTTCTTCCATATTCCCCTTTATCTTGTGAACATAAACTAATAAGTAATATATGCCATATTACTGTTAAGAGTATTTACAATATTTCTCAGATGGTCTAACACATATTAGATTTTAACTAATTTTTTTTTTTAAATTTAAAACCTAATATTTGTTAGATCATCTGAGAAATATTGTAAATACAGTGGTGCCCCGAGTTTCGTACAGCTCCCAACTCGAACAATTATGTAAGTGTATTATTGTAAGTGCTTTTGTAAGTGTATTTTTGGGGGTCTGAAACAGACTAATATAATTTACATTATTCCTTATGGGAACAAATTCGTTCGATAACAGTACTTGAACAGCCTTCTGGAACAAATTATGGCCGAAACTCAGGGTACCACCCATTTCTGTATCAGTGATGTATCATGTTAAAATAAACTTGCATAACTTACCTCATTTGCAACCTTTTCCATTCCGATTGCATGGCAAACTGTAGCAAGTTCATCGAGTGAGAGGTAACCATCATGGCCCACGCCTAGACGCTGCCAGGTTGCACGCAGGTACTCCTGTAAGTTGAAACTCTGTTATATTCATGATTCAGTAGACTGAGCCGGTATTATTATATTAGCATTAACAAAGCAAAAAATATTAAGTTATTTTCCCACTGGTAATTTTATTTTATGTCAGGTAAAACTACCAGCATGAGCATAATTTTACTGGTAAAAATTTTGTACATCTATTTTTTTGTGAAACACTCAAAGCCAATACACACTATTTTTAAACATTCAAAACCAACACAATCTTGAAACACTTGAAACCAACGCGCAATATCTCGAGACACTCAAAGCCAACACACACTATCTCAAAAATTAATAAGGAGGCAAAATACCTAAAAGAAGTGGCTCAGGATGTATGTACATACATACATAACATTACAAGTATTAAAGAAAAACAAAGTGTGCTTACAGACCTCCTCATTATCTCCAGAATATGCAAGACTGTTGGGTTGACTACCCTGACCAGCATCTTGGCTCATACCCCCACTAGTACCTAATCGTTCCTCAAGGTCTTGCAAGGGCTGAAACATAAGTTAAGAGTTTTAGGCCATAATGATCTTAACCTCCACTGTGGAACATGCAGTATGCCAGTCAGAAAAATATATACTATACAGACACCCCTCACTTAACGACCTACCTGTTTAATGACTGCGCGTACTTAGTACCAGCTCTCCAACCAGTTGGTATTGTATGGTATTGTGAATGCAGCTATATTAGAACTAGAGGGTATGGACCTGAATGTTGAATGGTTCACAAAAGTGGAACAGCAAATGGATGGACTTTTACAATGCTATTGTGAAATTTATGAAGAAAAAAAGAAAATTACAAAGCAGACCACACTAATGGGATTCTTTTGGAAAGCAACACCCCAGACCCCTATCCCTAAAAGTCCTTCCATTTCCTCACCGTCATCTCCCTTACCTGGGCACTCTACACCACCTGATAACCCTGCTGATAACTCCCATGATGATGGTGATGGCCTTTTCTTTATTCAGAATAAATAAAAACGATTACGTATTTTTACAGAATGCAAACCCAAGTAATATATATCAGAGGTGATTTCTTCTATTCTGTTTATTACAGTATACAGTACACTACTTTATAAACATTTAAAAATATCATAAAAATGTTATGAATGGTGCAAAGGTAACATTAAAATAATATCTAAAGAAGTTTGACACAAACCCATTACAAGTACAGTATGCCTGAAATATAGATAAGGGGTGGCTCCTCACTTATCAAACAATTCACTTAACCCAGTCGTAGGAATAGAACTCAGTCGTTAAGTGAGGAGTGCCTGTATATACAAAAGAAATCATACAGGTAATATAAAGAGCTGTCCTTGATTTGATAAATTCAATGTGGCTTTACTTATCTATTTTCGTATTTTAGCTTAAATGAGATATGTTTCCAACTGCTCTGAATCATTTAAATATGCAATAAAATAACATTTTAGCTCATTTTTCTTACATTTTAATACTTCCTTACAATAATTATGAAACACTGAAGAACTGTTGAAGCACAAGTACCTGACTGGCACATACAGCTGGGCTTGCCTTCTCTGAATCTTCTTCAACAGCTAGTTCTGAAGAACCTTCCATAGCAGTTGCTTTAGTTATCCCTGTAGATGTTTTCTGAACACTCATTTCTCCTCTTTGTATTACATGTGATGAATTCAAGAGACAGTCCTGAAAAAATTATGAAGTGATGACAGATACATAAAACAACTCATGCACTACAATAAAAACAAGGTGCTCGGTGGAAAATGTAGCAACAGTTACTATAGATGATTCAGACACTTGTCCAACATTTCGGTAGCTTTATTGTTATATTTGCAATTTGCACAAAATATAATTAAAATATATGTCTTCATTGGACAAACTTGTTAATGTTACACACTATCATAAATTTCTGCAAAACTCAAACGAACCTATAAACTCAATATTTACCTAATACTGTAATATAAATTATGAGTGCCGAGTGCCAATATTACAGACTTCTTGGAAGGAAAATATTTAGATTATTTATTCAAAGGGTTACCAACCCAGAATGAATTCAGAAAGCCAGTGTGGCTTACTTTTACTGGGATCCTTTGGTCCCATAGGGTGTCCTGTAGCTTGGTTGGTACCACACACAGTTCACACACCGAGTGTCCATGGTTCAATCCCTAATACAGGTGGAAACATTTGGGCGTGATTCCTTCAGACACCTGCTGCCCCTGCTTGCCTAGTAGTAAGTAGGAACCTGGGTGCTAGTGGACTGGTGTGGGTCACATCCTGGGACAAAATTAACCTAATTGCCAAAAATGCCCTGCATAACCAGGGGCTTTCTATATAGTATGTCACTGATGTCAGCTAAGGTCTGTATAAGTTGTATCATGTACTTGTACAAATAAAGATTATTATTATTATTTACTACAAATGGTCTTCAAAAATAACCATGGAGTGTCTTTTGTTCAGTTTTTTATGGATATATGATCATATGATGAAACAGTTTTGCTCATATCAAATGAAGTATATTTAATTGTGTAATTACAAGTTTTCTTCTCTTTAATGTAAATACAAATCAGTTTACTTTATTCCTATTGTATCTCCTTTTATTGTAAATTATTTTTCACAGTTAAGTTACTGAGCTGTTTTAACTTTTAAGGTTTAAATAATAAAATATTACAAGAACCCTAGGTAATTTACAATATATGTGATAACTGTAATTATGTGTACCTGTGTAAGTAAGTTTATTTAGGCACAGGTACACACAATAATAATAACAATCTTTATTTCTACAAGTACATAATACAACTTATGCAAACCATAGCTGACATAAGTGACATATTATTTAGAAAACCTTTTGTTTTGCAGAGCATTTCAGGCAACTTAGATTAATTTTGTCACCAGGATGCAACCTACACCAGTCGACTAACACCCAGGTACCTACTTAGATGAACATGGACAGCTGATGTCTTAAGGAAACACACCCTAATGTTTCCACCCGTACTGGAAATCGAACCATGGACCTCAATGTGTGAGCTGAGTACACTACCAACCAAGCTATGGTACACCTTTGCAATTATCATACATAGTGTAAATTACCTAAGATAACCCAAAAAAGTCAAAGTAACTTATTTCCATTGAAATCCTTGTAATATTTTATTAATTAAACATTAAAAGTTTAAACAGCTAAACTTACTTACACTCTCACAGCACTGTCTACTTCTACATCAGAGTTTATATGGTCAGATCTAATAAAATACATTTAAAATATGCCTCACCGAGACAAAATATGACCTATATATCAAGTTTCCAGGTACAAGGAAGTGTTGAATAAATGACGCACCGGCGTCAGTCTCCACGACAATCCTGCATCTCTCCTACGACCTTGAACTAATTAACGTCAGCCATCCTACGACATGCATACTTCTCCATTTTAACCTGGAAACCTGGCCTACAGCATTGCCTATGACATGCTGATGATCACGCTACACCATATTCCTTTTACGATAAATTAGAGTAACGGTACAGTGGTCGGGGTCTCCCCGCAACCAAACCCCAAAAAATACAAAACCAACTGAAATTTACATTTATTTCCCTCCCGGGGAGACCCTAGACTACCAATGAAGCTACAAAATCCTCCAGATCTTACAAATGAAGCGATGGATGAGAGGAGGAAGAGAATAATTGAAGCAGGGTGGACACAGTTATGACAAGCTCCAGCAAGCCATGTAAACACACTTGACATGTATAGACACCTGAACCCACAACACAGATACAACACTACTAGATCCTACTAACATTATTTCCTCTATTCAGAGGCTGGATTTCAAGCACATTTAAGGGGTACAGGAACAGGTTTGGGCGCAAGCACAGGTACAAACACAGATACATTAGCAAGTTAGGATGCAAAAACATGTTTAGGTATAAGCACAAGTAAAGGTACAAATAAATATTATTATTATAATCATGGGGAGCGCTAAACCCATTGGATTATACAGCGCCTGTGGGGGGGAGGGACGGAAGGTATTCAGGCTTAATTCAGGGAACTGGAGCACAGATCCAATTCCCTACATCAAAAGCCCCTCACCAGCGTCAAGGAACAGATAAAAGCAGAGGTACATGTACAAGCAGAGGTACATGTACAAACAGAGGTACAGGTACAAGCAGAGGCACAGGTACAAGCAGAGGCACAGGTACAAGCAGAGGTACAGGTACAAGCAAAGGTACAGGTACAAGCAAAGGTACAGGTACAAGCAGAGGTACAGGTACAAGCAGAGGTACAGGTTCAAGCAGAAGTACAGGTCCAAGCAGAAGTACAGGTACAAACAGAGGTACAGGTACAAGCAGAGGTACAGGTACAAGCAGAGGTACAGGTACAAGCAGAGGTACAGGTACAAGCAGAGGATCGGGTACAAGCAGAGGTACAGGTACAAGCAGAGGATCGGGTACAAGCAGAGGTACAGGTACAAGCAGAAGTACAGATCCAAGCAGAGGTACAGATCCAAGCAGAGGTACAGATCCAAGTAGAGGTACAGATCCAAGCAGAGGTACAGGTACAAGCAGAGGTACAGGTACAAGCACAGGTAGGTACAAGCACAGGTACATGTACAAGCACAGGTACCTTCATCATTATTATTATTTCTTCTTTACCCTCTTCCCTTTCGTCTTGTTGCTCGTCTTCATCTTCTAAACAATACAGCACAAATACTCTCAAGAAGGGTGGCCACTTTGACGCTGGTGAAGAGCTCTTGATCCAAAGAACTGGTGTTGCCCGTGTGGGTTACCGAGGGGTTGTGAGAGTGACCCTCAGCCCGCTCACTGGGTTCCCATCTCTGGCCAGTCACACAGATGGCTTGGTAGCGTGGAAATATTGTACCAGCTGAAAGCTGGTATGTTGCGCCTCCTGAAAAAGACCCAATGTATATTTATACTGAATGTTCGTGTAATTTTATATTGAAGATGTTTTCATTAATAGCTAAAATGAAACTATCATTCTTTATATTATTATTTGACTTATTATATTAGCTTATGTCTGTAGGTAGAATGTAACACCTACACCTCTGATTGTGCGCGCTCATGGAGAGTTATGAGTGGATGCCAGTACTTGTTAACTACCTGCCTCCTCGTTAGGCAACCTGGTATGCATTATCTGACCATACCTGATGTCGGAGCTGCAGTTCTAGAGCTACCTAGTTCTCTAGCTTTCTCTCTCTCTGTTAGTGGCGGCAGCATGCCTAGTCTGCTGTCCTCTCTTGTGATTTAGACTTTGTTTTGGGTAGAATACGTCTCCTTTGGTAAGCCAGGGCATACTTTTCGTAACTCTGTGCAAATCCGTTCACAAAGCATTATTTAGACAGTGATATTTGACATCTCGCAGACGTTGTGTGTGGTGTTGAAGACTCTCTGAACATCTCTGATCCCTAGTTAAACCTTCCCAACTACATCTGGTATTGCTGAAATTAGTTTCATCATTACCAAATGGAGGATCTGCGATGGTCCCCGGTTAGGGGACGTTGTTTAGTCTTCTTGTTCCCGACCTGAAGCTGTGCTGTTCACTGCTGCTTCAGGGGCCGAACCCATGATGCTTTGGCCCGGTTAAGCTACTCTTATTAAGGATTGTGGTTCAGTGGTCTAAGGCGTCATATGTTTTCGCTCACCATGAGCCGAGCCAAAGCAGCATGGGTTCGGCCCCTGGCTAGTGCAGTATTGTTATTGATCAACACATATATATACTATATATATTATTCACATACTTGAGTATGCCTCATCATAGCAACGTACCAGACGGTACTCATGAGTCTTACAGTTATTAAATGTGCCCTCAGCACTACACGCCTATATGTACAAAATAACTCATAAGTTATAATAAGTTATACTATAAGTTATACTCCAAGAGAAGTGTAGAAGTTTATCTCCTTAATTATACTAAATGGTACCACAATTGGTACCACATAGACATCTTTGATATTAAACATCTCAAATTTTATTTAGACGCTTTATATTCATCCAGTGTAATCCCAAAGCGCTATAGAAACATCTCTTATTGTTAAAGGTTAACTTAACTAGAATATTCTCTGACAAATTGTTACAAAACTAGAAAGAGTCTACATGCTAGAGGGTGACCAATAAGTTGACCTAGTATTCTCTGGAGATGTCTATACTTTATGGATGTTGCAGGGGCGCCACCAGTACGCTAAGAGACAACACAGTAAGTGTCAGGGGCCCAAGACTGTTCAACTGCTTCCCAGCATACATAAGGGGGATTACCAATAGACCTCTGGCTGTCTTCAAGAAGGCACTGGACAGGCACCTAAAGTCAGTACTTCACCAGCCGGGCTGTGGTTCGTACGTCAGTTTGCGTGCGGCCAGGAGCAACAGCCTGGTTGATCAGACCCTGATCCACCACGAGGCCTGGTCTCAGACCGAGACGCGAGGGCGTTGACCCCCGAAACTCTCCAGGTATACTCCAGGTAGGCTTTAAATGATAAGCCCCATGATGATAATAATAATTTATATAATACGATATTTCAAGAAACCCAATAGAAATAAGTCATTTTGGTGGGTAATTTACACATATATTACTTGGCATGATAACTGTACTTACCGTATTTCCCGGCATATAAGACGCGTTTTTTTTTCCCTCAGAACGTCTTGGAAAATCAGCCTGCGCCTTATACGCTCAAGGTCAGGGTCAAGGGTATGTCTCGGGGCTACGTTTTAGCATTTGTTTACTAACGTTATATAACAGCTGATAGGAAACATCATCTTATATGTCTTATATACTCGTGCGTCCTATATGCCGGAAAATACGCTATGTGTACCTGTACTTAAATATATCTGCTTACTTCTAACAACTGCTATTGCTGTCATCTCGGAGTAAATAGGTAACTAGGAGTTAGTTGAATGTTGAGGGTGGTATTTTAGGGAAGGACTTAGGGATCTCAACATAAATAAGCATCACTGATGACTTACTCCTCCAGGGTGAGTTATCTGAATAATGCTTCTTCCTCCTCCTTCTCCTTCGTTTTCTTTTTTCCTTATTCTTCTTCTTTTTTCGTCCTTTCCTCTTCTTCTTCCTTGCTGTAAGTTAGTAAGTTTATTCAGGTACACATAAATACAGTTACATAAATTATCATACATAGCAGTACATGTGTACATTACCGGGGATAACTCAAGAAAGTTAAAGTGACTTAATTCCACTGGGGCCCTTGATTTTTATTGGCCACTGTCTCTCCTGAGCATTTCGATGTTGATAAAGTTTAGTTTAAAGTAAGTGAGTTTAAGTACAGGTACACATAAGTACAATTATCATACATAGTGTAAATTACCTGGGATAACCCCAAAAGTCACATAAAGTGACTTATTTCCATTGATGTTTTGGGTGCCCTCTCCCGCACCCCTCCTCGTTTAACCCTAAGTGTCCCTCTTTGCCTTCCCCTCTTCCCTTCTCCCCCCTCTCTCCCACTTTCCCCTCACCCCCAGGCTAGAGGGACGGTGCGCCGTCGCCAGCTGTGAGTCGGTGGTAGGAGAGAGAGAGAGAGGACAGACAGTAGGAGTCTCACTTGGCGTTGGTAGTGGGACCCTGCTGGACGCTTCTCTCTGTCCGTGTCCGTGTGATCAACTCATCCTCCTCCCCGTACGTTTCACTCTGTCTATCGTATATCTCAGTCTCCCCTTTTTTTATTCCCTCGTACGTCTCAGCCTACCTTCCAGACATTTAGGTCTGCTTTCCTTGCATTTCAGTACACTTTCCCTACTTTTTAGTACACTTACTTTCCCTGCGTTTCAGTACACTTTCCCTGCTTTTCCGTACACTTTCATTGCGTTACAGTACACTTTCCCTGCGTTTCCGTACACTTTCTCTGTGTTTCACTACACTTTCTCTGCGTTTTAAGTCTAATTTTCGTACGTTATAAGTCACTTTCCGTACGTTCCAGTCTGCCTTCCATATATCTCAGGGTATTTCCGTTCATCTGAAATTTCTCTCAGAACGTTTCGCTCTCTTAATTCGTAAATCTCTGCCCTCCGAACGCCTCATACCACCGCGTTTCAGACCCTGCTGGAGACTTCAGTCTTCCCATCCTTCAGGAGAGTCTTACTGAAGTGCACCTTGCGCGCCTCTCAGTGTCTCACAGTTTACTGGCTGATTTAATCGTGTTACGTCTGTCTTTTAACGGAGGATCGAGCCTTCACTACGGCTTGCACTGAACGACCCATACAGGTTTACTGCGACATTATTATTTGCGATTATTATACTCTATATATGTAGTTTATCCTCTATTATTATTATTATTATTATTATTATTATTATATGAAGCACTAAACCCGTGTGAGTCATTCAGCGCAGACTGACTAGATAGGTTGGTCGATCTGTCAGGTTTAAAGCCTATCCGCTACACGATTGCCATTAAGGTCGCATCATGCACCGTGCACTACCCTTCATGAATACTTTCTTACGTAAACTAGGAATTAAAGTCAACTGTCAGTGTGTATATATATAAACAGATGTAAACAGCTCTCAGTGTATATACTCTGAGAGATATACACCTCTCAGTGTATATACTCTGAGAGATATACACCTCTCAGTGTATATACTCTGAGAGATATACACCTCTCAGTGTATATACTCTGAGAGTATACACCTCTCAGTGTATATACTCTGAGAGATATACACCTCTCAGTGTATATACTCTGAGAGATATACACCTCTCAGTGTATATACTCTGAGAGATATACACCTCTCAGTGTATATACTCTGAGAGATATACACCTCTCAGTGTATATACTCTGAGAGATATACACCTCTCAGTGTATATACTCTGAGAGATATACACCTCTCAGTGTATATAATCTGAGAGATATACACCTCTCAGTGTATATACTCTGAGAAATATACATCTCTCAGCGTATATACATTGATACACATCTCTCAGCATATATACATCGAGAGACACATCTGTGAGGGTATATACACAGACATACACATCTGTGGGTATATACAGGCAAGAGAGGCCAGGCAGACGGGGCGACGCTCCACGACGCCTCAGCAACCAAACATTAATGACTTTCAATAGTCACATCTTTCAAAAATAACTTTTTGTGTTTTGAAATGTCCATTGTACTTTCAAATAATATTCTGAGTTTTATCGATAAACGTAAGAGCCTCGGTGATGTAATAGATCAAAAATAATTCGAAAAATTTGAAATTGGAATTGTGTATTTGAATTTTTTTTTTTTTTTAGGCGTTCGATTTTTTTTTAGGCTGTTGAAGGATAGTTATATAGTGGTCAACTAGTGTCAAAAATTGTCTCTGACTATTCTGAAACGTCGAAATATTCAATAATATTTTTTATGGCCTTTTTGATGCTAATATTTTTTTTAAATATGTGAAATATTTAAAAATATAGAGAAATGCCTTTACCTTTGATGAGTTTCGAGAGTTTTCCTACTCCGGGAGCCCGGCCATGGGCCAGGCTCGTCTGGTGCTAGCCTGGTCAACCAGGCTGTTGTTACTAGTGGCCCGCTGTCTCACATATCCATCACAGCCTGGTTGATCGGGCGAAAACGATACTCGATTGCATATTTCAACGATTCAGTGAGGTTTGAAATAGGTTCAAATATTGTCAGGTTCAGGGAAAAGCAGGTTTACGCCCCGGGAGCTGAGGACAGGCAACAGCTGCACGCACAGCGTTCCCTGCCGGAGCAGTACCCAGGCAGGGAGCACTCGACACAGTGGCACTGCTGCCTCTCAAGTGCCACAACCATGAGCGTCCCGTGCTGGCACTCTTCTCTACTCCTGCTGCTGCTGACCATACTACTTCACTCACAGGTAAGTCTTCACCACCCTCTGAAAGCACTCCCTGGTACACACAAACACGGGCGGGGCCAGGAGCTGTGACTCAACCCCTGCAACCACATATACACGAGTACACATAAGAGATGTTATATATATATATATATATATATATATATATATATATATATATATATATATATGTATGTATAAACATAATGGGCGGGGATTCGAACCGTGGTCTTGGCGTGTGGCAGACCCAACGTTGTACCACTGAGCTGCGAGGCTTACACAAGGAATATTCTTACAGGGAGTACCTCAGTGACATGTCTGTACCAGCGGCACCAGCTGTGAGCCTACTGCCTGTACCAGCGGCACCGGCTGTGAGCCTACTGCCTGTACCAGAGGCACCAGCTGTGAGCCTACTGTCTGTACCACTGGCACCAGCTGTGAGCCTACTGTCTATACCAGCGGCACCAGCTGTGAGCCTAGTGTCTCTGCCAGCGGCACCAGCAGCACCAGCTGTGAGCCTTGTGTCTGTACCAGCGGCACCAGCTGTGAGCCTACTGCCTATACCAGCGGCACCAGCTGTGAGCCTACTGTCTGTTCCAGCGGCACCAGCTGTGAACCTACTGCCTGTACCAGCGGCACCAGCTGTGTGCCTACTGCCTATACCAGCGGCACCAGCTGTGAGGCTACTGTCTGTACCAGCGGCACCAGCTGTGAGCCTAGTGTCTCTGCCAGCGGCACCAGCAGCACCAGCTGTGAGCCTACTGTCTGTTCCAGCGGCACCAGCTGTGAGCCTACTGCCTGTACTAGCGGCACCAGCTGTGTGCCTACTGCCTATACCAGCGGCACCAGTTGTGAGCCTAGTGTCTCTGCCAGCGGCACCAGCTGTGAGCCTAGTGTCTGTACCAGCAGGACCAGCTGTGAGCCTACTGCCTCTCCCCACATTATTATTATAATAATCATAACCAAGCGCTAAACCTGTAAGGGTCATGCAGCTCTGCGCCTCACCCCACAGCCCCATGGTACTTCCGTTCTCATACCCGTCAATGCCCTGTTCCTTACCCGTCAATGCCCTGTTCCTTACCCGTCAATGCCCTGTTCCTTACCCGTCAATGCCCTGTTCCTAACCCGTCAATCCCCTGTTCCTTACCCGTCAATGCCCTGTCCTTACTCGTCAATGCCCTGTCCTTACCCGTCAATGCCCTGTTCCTTACCCACTCAGAATACGAGGTCATGATCGACTGTCGCTGGACATCCGCTCATTTTAACTTGTCTTCTGTGAACGTGTTAGATGAGAGTCAGTGGAGGCTAGTGTTTTTTTATGATTTGACGCGCTGTTGGAGTGTGAGCGAGGTAACGTTTATTTGTGGGAATTCAGGGAAAAGCGGTTAGCCGGACTTGAGTCCTGGAGGTGGGAAGTACAGTGCCAAGGGCGGGTGAGAATGTTGCAGTTCAGATGAGCATCTAAGTTATGAAGTCAGCACGATTCTGAGAAGATAGTGATTGAATGTATGATGGTGAAAGTGATTCTTCTTTCTGTCGAGTTATCCTACTTCTGTGGGAGACGCCCTGTACCATATATATTATACACACACACACACACACACACACACACACACACATATATATATATATATATATATATATATATATATATATATATATATATATATATATATGAGAAATAACGAAAGCATTTGGATATTCACTATTTTTTCACGGAGGTTATTTTGCATATATATATGTATGTTTAGCAATACGCAAACAGGCGAAATTATTTACAAACATCATCTCTCAGTCGAGAACAGGATTCAAATCTGCAAACTCGGCATCAGAGTACACAGGAGTACACAGGAGTACACTGGAGTACACTGGAGTCTGTGTGGATAAAGTACTGTGTACGCTGATGCCGGGTTTGCAGGTTCGAATCCTGCTGTGGACTGACAGATAATGTTTATATATGTTTGTATATTTCATTATTCATGTGCTAAGATGAAGGATGTATACATAACTAAATGTATGAACATATGATGCTAGGGGAGGGAACAGAGGGCGGTTGAAAGCAAGGGGGTAAAGGGTGTGGTAAGGGGTAGGGGGTTAGATGGAGGCTCGATCTTATGTCCTCCCCACACAGGAAATGGTGTATTGGTATTAGGGAGAGAACCCTTGCCTACTGCAGGTTCCAGGGTTCCAGGTCACACTGACCTCCAGGGTCCCAGGTCACACTGACATCCTGGGTCCCAGGTCACACTGACATCCTGGGTCCCAGGTCACACTGACATCCTGGGTCCCAGGTCACACTGACATCCTGGGTCCCAAGTCACACTGACATCCAGGGTCCCAGAACACTGACTTCCAGATTAGCAAGCAGTCAGACTCGACCTCCTGGTCTTCTACGTGTACCGTCCTGAGAGGACTACCAGTGTGGTATCTTTAATGGTTCGCTACACATTAATATTGTTCCATCTTTAACATTCAACAGTTAAGAATAATAATAATCTTCACTTCTACCAGTACATGATACAACTTATAAAGACCATAGCTGACATCAGTGACATACTGCTGTATATAAAGCCCCTTGTTATGAAGAGCATTTAGGGGAAATTAGGTCAATTTTTGTCCCCAGGATGAGACCCACACCAGTCGACTAACATCCAGGTACCTACTTACTGCTAGGTGAACAAGGACAACAGGTATCCTAATGAAACACGCCCAATGTTTCCACCCGTACCAGGGATCGAACCACGGACCTCAGTTTGTGAGATGAATGCGCTAGCAATCGAGCTACGGGATAATACTTTTCCATCTCTAACCTTCAACAGTTGACGCACAACAGTGTTCCATCTATGGGAGAACACAAAAGGGGTTTACTTCTGACATTTACAACACCTGGACACAACCATTGGCCGCCCTCATCACTTAATTAAAGCCTCACCTTTGACACTGATTCCCTTTTTAACGTCATAACAAAAACTAACCTTTTGCACCAATCATGGCGTTGTTTTTTCTCACCCTCTCTAACCCCAGTTTCACTAGCCCTCACGACTTACCTTTGATGTACCTTTGATTAGTTTCGAGAGAGATTTTTTACTCCCAGAGCCCGGCTATGGGCCAGGCTCGTCTGATGCTTGCCTGGTCAACCAGGCTGTTGTTACTGGTGGCCCGCAGGCCCACATATCTATCACAGCCTGGTTGATCTGGCACTTGGTGAAGATACTTGTCCAGTTTCCTCTTCAAGACTTCTACACTGGTTCCAGCAGTGTTTCTGATATCCTCTGGTAAGATGTTGAAATTATTATTATTATTATTATTATTATTATTATTATTATTATTATTATTATTACGTAACTTGGGAGTTTGTTTATTTAGAACTCAAGAGTAAACCCGTGTTGATTATTGGTTATGAAACCACTACTGGTTGCAGGGGTCGAGTCACGGCTTCTGGCTCTGCCTCTTCGCTGGTAGCTGCTAGGACCACTCTCTCCCTGCTCTATGAGCTTTCCGTACCTCTTCCTAAAGCTATGTATGGATCGTGCCTCCACTACATCACTCTCCAATTTTTTCCACTTCCTGACAACTCTATGACTGAAGAAATACTTCCTAACATCCCTGTGACTCATCTGAGTCTTCAGCTTCCACTTGTGACCCCTTGTTGCTGTGTCCCATCTCTGGAACATTCTGTCCCTATCCACCTTGTCTATTCCTCTCAGTATTTTATATATCGTTATCATGTCATCCCTATCTCTCCTGTCATCCAGTGTCGTCAGGTCGATTTCCTTAACCTTTCCTGGTTCAACATACCCCTTAGCTCCGGGACTAGTCTTGTTGCAAACCCTTGCACTTTCTCTAATTTCTTGACGTGCTTGACCAGGTGTGGGTTCCATACTGGTGCTGCATACTCCAGTATGGGCCTGACGTACACGGTGTACAGTGTCTTGAACGATTCTTTACTAAGGTGTCGAAGCGATATTCTTAACCCCACCAAGTCACCAAGTGCAAAGTCATGAAATTGTGGAAGGGCAAAGAAGACCGCAGACAGAGTACAGGCTAGGGGGACCAAAGACTGCAAACCTGACTTAAAGAAAAGGATCTTGGGGTGAGTATAATACCGAGCACATCTCCTGAGGCGCACATCAACCAAGTAACTGCTGCAGCAAATGGGCGCCTGGCTAGCTTAAACTCCAGCAACCAGTTATTGGACCAGACTTGCAGCCTGTCCAGATCCCTTTGTAAGTCTACCTGATCCTCATTAGTTTTAATTCTTAACATTAGTTTCCCATCGTCTGCAAACATGGACACCTCTGAATCTATCCTTTTTATGTCATTCACATATACCAGAAATAGCAGAGTGTGTGTATATACTCACCTAACTGTATTCACCTAATTGTGGTTGCAGGGGTCGATTCATAGCTCCTGGTCTCGCCTCTTCACTGGTCGATACTAGGTCCACTCCCTTCCCGCTGCTAGTGCCTTATCATATTTGTACTCACCTAATTGTGGTTGCAGGGGTCGAGACTCAGCTCCTCTGTGTGTGTGTGTGTGTTTATATTGTAACTTATGAGAAACAGGAAATTATGATACATCAGAAACTGGCGAGAAAAGTATACAGTAAAAAATCACGAAAATTATATTAGGGACGCTGACCGGCCTCCTAACCATGTGATCTCCGGAGCCTCTGACACGGCTCCGAGATAAACTTCCCCTTATATTATATCTTGACTAAATTTATATGCCTCAATGCTTTTCTTCATGCATATCTATATTTAATTTTTGAATCAATGAAAATCAGATATATAAAAAAAAATTAGGTGTATTTTTACTTGTATAATAAAGCAGATATCAGAGGAAATTGTCGTTTGTGTAAAAGAATTTTGATCAGTGGCATGCCAATGATGTGAGAAGGTCCACATATACTGTATCTGGGGAAGCTGTCCCCCCATCTCTCTCTCTCTGGGGAGAACACACTGCCTTGTATGGTTTACAGAATTCTCTGATCACATTATCATTGTGATCTCAACAGCTGAACACGGTCATAGCATTATATAAATCATTATTACATAACTAGTATATCTAAATGATTGGTTCTTTCGCTGTCCTATCCTATCCCAATTATTCCACACTTCATTCCTGCCATTGATAACATGGTCTAACAAAAAGAAAAAAGGCTCAAGGAACACACATATAAGTAGAACCTTCGGGTGGTTGAGCCAGGCTCGAAGCTCACCACTTATATGGAGTTATAATTCACTTCACTAACCTCTAGGCACTCTGTGTTGCCTTCTTCATGGGAGTTGATAGTCATGACAGATTACATCGTATCTTCTTGTTGACGGTTTTTAGAACTACCGAGAGGTTACACCGTATCTTCTTGTTGTTGACAGTTTATAGAACCGCAGAGAGGTTACACCGTATCTTCTTCTTGTTGACAGTTTATAGAACCGCAGAGAGGTTACACCGTATCTTCTTGTTGTTGACAGTTTATAGAACCACAGAGAGGTTACACCGTATCTTCTTGTTGTTGACAGTTTATAGAACGCAGAGAGGTTACACGTATCTTCTTGTTGTTGACAGTTTTAGAACCACAGAGAGGTTACACCGTATCTTCTTGTTGTTGACAGTTTATAGAACCCAGAGAGGTTACACCGTATCTTCTTGTTGTTGACAGTTTATAGAACCGCAGAGAGGTTACACGTATCTTTTGTTGTTGACAGTTTATAGAACTACAGAGAGGTTACACCGTATCTTCTTGTTGACAGTTTATAGAACCGCAGAGAGGTTACACCGTATCTTCTTGTTGTTGACAGTTTATAGAACCGCAGAGAGGTTACACCGTATCTTGTTGTTGTTGACAGTTTATAGAACTACAGAGAGGTTACACCGTATCTTCTTGTTGACGGTTTATAGAACCGCAGAGAGGTTACACCGTATCTTCTTGTTGTTGACAGTTTATAGAACCACAGAGAGGTTACACCGTATCTTCTTGTTGTTGACAGTTTATAGAACCACAGAGAGGTTACACCGTATCTTCTTGTTGTTGACAGTTTATAGAACCGCAGAGAGGTTACACCGTATCTTGTTGTTGTTGACAGTTTATAGAACTACAGAGAGGTTACACCGTATCTTCTTGTTGACAGTTTATAGAACCGCAGAGAGGTTACACCGTATCTTCTTGTTGTTGACAGTTTATAGAACCGCAGAGAGGTTACACCGTATCTTGTTGTTGTTGACAGTTTATAGAACTACAGAGAGGTTACACCGTATCTTCTTGTTGACGGTTTATAGAACCGCAGAGAGGTTACACCGTATCTTGTTGTTGTTGACAGTTTATAGAACTACAGAGAGGTTACACCGTATCTTCTTGTTGACGGTTTATAGAACCGCAGAGAGGTTACACCGTATCTTGTTGTTGTTGACCTTTTATAGAACTTCAGAGAGGTTACACCGTATCTTCTTCTTGTTGACAGTTTATAGAACCGCAGAGAGGTTACACCGTATCTTCTTGTTGACAGTTTATAGAACGCAGAGAGGTTACACCGTATCTTCTTGTTGTTGACAGTTTATAGAACCGCAGAGAGGTTACACCGTATCTTCTTGTTGTTGACAGTTTATAGAACCGCAGAGAGGTTACACCGTATCTTCTTGTTGTTGACAGTTTATAGAACCACAGAGAGGTTACACCGTATCCAGTCCTAGCACCAACTACAGCTCAAGGGAACCACCTTTCCAGACCCCACAAACCTACTGGATAGTTAGCTATTTAGCCTAATGGACACTGGTAACAATTCAGAGTCTTTTTCAGAGCGTGGATAGTCTGGTGCGATAGTCAGTACCGCTGTTCGAGGCCCCGAAAACCACTTCAGACTATTGTATAGTGCATAGTTATCGCTCTAGAGTCTAGATTATGTCTAGAGCTGGCATTAGTAATTTCTCTGATAAATAATACATACTGCATAATACCAGCTGTATATTAAGACTTATCAATGTATAAGTTGAAAGTATACACTGTGAAGAGTATATCTCTCAGCGTATATACGCTGAGAGATGTGTATCTCTCGGGTCATATACAATGAGAAGTGTACATTCTCTGTGCAGAGATACACATACTTCAGTGTATATACACCGAGATATACATATCTCAGTGTACATGCACTGAGAGATACATATCTCTCAGTATACACGCAGCGCTGTATAACCCCTGTGGTTTAGCGCTTCTATTTGATTATAATAATAATAATCTCAGTATACACACCACCTCCTGTTTATAGTAAATCCTCCGAACAATAATTATTTCACATCTATGTCATCATTTAATAATTTCCATATCTTAAAAAAATCCGATTTTAATTTTATATATTCTGACTTTTTTTTTCAAATTTTGCATTGCTCCAGCGTCAATAATTTTGGCGGGGCGGCCAGAGACATTTTTAACCCATCAATCAAGCATCAGCCGCCATGATGGGGCCATCAGGTGGACCAGCTGGTCCAATATTTGCACCGGAAGAGACCGGGGACATCATTCTACCCGGGACACCAAAATACTGACTGATATATGTTACGTATTGTGTTTTGCTGATGCCGTCCCTACCTAGGATTGTGGGAATGTCTTGAGATTTTTTGTTGAGTACCTGCTCAACTAAGCTGTTGCTGCTGGCGCCTCGTAGGCTCACCTGCCCATCACAATAGGGTTGATCTGGTACTTGCTGGAAGTAGTGATCTAATTTGCTCCTTTAAGAGGCACTTAAGTTCCCCCGTCTGCTAATAAGATGGTCATTTTTCCACTATAATCTACCTTGTCCATAATTACTATCGCATTTGCTATGAACAAGGTAGATTATAGTGGAAAAATGACCATGTTATTAGCAGACAGGGGAACTTACGTGTCTCTTAAGACACGTAAGTGTCTGTTCCATCAGTACATTCTGATATCTGCTGGTAGCTTCTATCTACTGGTGGAAAGTTCAAGAGTCTTGGACCATGAATGTTGATACAGTGTTCTCTTGTTGTGCTCATGGCGCCCCTGCTTTTTGCTGGGTTTATTTTGCAATTCTTCCCGTATACCTCCTCCTATCTAGTAATCTGTATAATCCTACGGGTTTAGCGCTCTCCCATGATTATAATTAATCCTATCTAGTAATGGTAATGGTATTATCAATAATAATAATAGCAACAACAAATAAACAATACTTGTATCATAGGTCAACTCTGGTGACGTCACCAGGTCAACCCTGGTGACGTCACAGGTCACCCCGACCTCCACCCCAGACAATATTCCCATAAAATTTATAGGTCAATAACATGTAAATTCCAGAGTTCAGCGATGAAATATAGAACAGACATTGTCTCAAGAATTTCCTGTGACCGCAAAGTTAAAAAAAATAATAATAGGAAGATTGGAGCCTCATGATTGAGGATTGGGAAGGGGGTAAGTGGGAAGGGGGTGAGGCGGAGGGGGAACGGGGAGGGGAGAGAGACACTGAACGCTATTTAACATGTTAAATGAAATTCGATCCGGCAGTTTGTTGATGGAACTCCGAGAAACTTTCTACATTAAGTCTACCACTTCAGTTATTTCTTTTTTAACTGTGAAAGAAATAATGGAAAAAATATGGTGATGGGGGGAGAGTTTAGGTGAAGGGGGAGGGAGGTGGTTTGTTGACGCTGTTCCGTCCACCGCCCCTCCCCCCCTAAGGTTATTAAAGGGTAACAGACTCAAAAGAAAAAAATGGATTTAAACCTGCACACTGACATCACTCCATGTGACAGTAAGTCTTGGCAGACAGTACTGAATACCTTCAAATGAAAGCAGATGCGCGAGGAATGCAGTAAGAGACCTCGATGAGTGTCAGAGGTCCTCGACTCTTCAACGCCTTCCCTCCGTACATAATAGGAATTACCAGCAAACCTCTGTCTTCAAGATGGAACAGGACAAGTTGTTCAGATTACCTCCTGACCAGCCAGGCTGTTGTTCCTACGTTGACCTGTGTACAGCCTGGTTAATTAGGCCTGGTCTGGGACCGGCCAAGTTTCAAGTACATATTCATTAAGAAAGCTCTAAGCCCGTAAGAGAATGAGAAGTTGACATTGGTGGTGTTGAGAAGTGCAGTAAACCTGACATATTACTCCCTACTGCTTCACTTCACTGTCTATAATATATAACAGCACAAGCGTACCTGAACCTCCTTTAAAAACATATATAATATTTGATTCCTTATACTGAGGTTTTCAACCTCTTTTAAAAATATATAAGATTTAATTCCATATATTAGAGTCTTGGAACCTCTTCTATTAACCACGATATTGCTCAGTTGTTTATTTCCTCTGATATTTATTGTCATATATTAGAGTTTTATGAGGTTATGAGGGCATGCTGTCTCGACGCTAGTAAAGGGCTCTTGATCTAGGGAATGGGAGCTATCCTTCCCTTCCTCGGATCAAATATTATCACCTCCAGGACACTATAAACATTTTGGCCAACATCTCTTCCTGATATTTCTCGAGGAACTAATGTTTAGTACTATTTTTTAGCATTATTTTTAATTCAGTCATTGTTTTGACTTAACTGGTTGTTGGTGCTGGCACTATGCATGGCTGAGAGGCAGCCTGCCTGCCTCCCTAACCTCCTACCTACCTGACTGCCTGCTGGTATGCTGCCCTACCTTCTTGCTGTCAGGCAGACAGCCTGAAAATGGGATGCTGTCAGCCTGGCAGACAGCCTGAGTGATGGGATGCTGTCAGCCTGGCATACAGCCTGAAAATGGGATGCTGTGTCAGCCTGGCAGACAGCCTGAGTGATGGGATGCTGTCAGACTGGCAGACAGCCTGAGTGATGGGATGCTGTCAGCCTGGCAGACAGCCTGAGTGATGGGATGCTGTCAGCCTGGCATACAGCCTGAAAATGGGATGCTGTGTCAGCCTGGCAGACAGCCTGAGTGATGGGATGCTGTCAGCCTGGCAGACAGCCTGAGTGATGGGATGCTGTCAGCCTGGCAGACAGCCTGAGTGATGGGATGCTGTCAGCCTGGCAGACAGCCTGCAGATACCGTCAGCGGCGTGTACAATAGATCACATTTGAAAGTCACCATCAATCACCTCCGTCACGAGGAAAAGACAGCTGTCAGTCTGTCAGTCTCCACCTGCACCACCACCATCACCAGCACCACCACCACCACCACCACCACCGTCACCAGCACCACCACCACCATCACCACCACTACCATCACTAATACCATCACTTCCACCCCCACCACCACCACTACACCCACACCCCCACCACCACCACCACACCCCCACCACTCCCCCACCACCACCACCACGTTACCTACCCATCAATCTTAATGAAAATCAACTGTCTTGGAATAACCAGGTACGCTGGTTCTCAGTGTCGACCTGATGTTTACAATTTACCTGTCAGACTTCCCCTCCCCCACATGTTGAACGCAATACCCCCACTTGTCTCTGGCTCAAACATATTGAAAAGGAATTAGCATTTTTGAAATCATGCATCAGAGTTGGGCAGGAGGAATTCAGGACCTTTTTAGAATAGGTTAATTTAGGGACCTGAAAGGTCAGAGGATGGTGGGAAGGTCACTAGGTCAGGAGAGCAATGTTTCACTCTGTGTGGAGCTTTATCATGTGTTTCACTCTGTGTGGAGCTTTATCACGTGTTTCACTCTGTGTGGAGCTTTATCATGTGTTTCACTCTGTGTGGAGCTTTATCATGTGTTTCACTCTGTGTGGAGCTTTATCACGTGTTTCACTCTGTGTGGAGCTTTATCATGTGTTTCACTCTGTGTGGAGCTTTATCACGTGTTTCACTCTGTGTGGAGCTTTATCATGTGTTTCACTCTGTGTGGAGCTTTATCACGTGTTTCACTCTGTGTGGAGCTTTATCATGTGTTTCACTCTGTGTGGAGCTTTATCATGTTTCACTCTGTGTGGAGCTTTATCATGTTTCACTCTATGTGGAGCTTCATCACGTGTTTCACTCTGTGTGGAGCTTTATCATGTGTTTCACTATGTGGAGCTTTATCACGTCATGAAAGACATGACAAAGCTCTACAGAATGAAGGTTACATTAATGTATTACTTAAGAAGTTGTTACCTAGTAATTTAAATCTTATAAATTCCTCTCCAGTCATCTTAGTTTGTGATGTAAACAAGAACACGGTACATGGGAGTACAAGGGAGTACGTACGAGTACATGGGAGAACAAGGAAATACGTACGAGTACATGGGAGAACAAGGAAGTACGTACGAGTACATGAGAGTTCTTCAAATAGGCAGATAGGAGGAAACTGTAGAGTCCACACTGAGGCTGTCTGCTGGGAAGAGCTGTCTACCTCTATCTAGATTAGAGACTGTCGTGCATTATTCAGATGTTATGGACATAGGTAGTAAAACAGAAGGCTCTCTTCACACCCTCCGGCCACTGCTGGAATGACTGTTTTGGGCGAATCGTCAGAAACAATGGTTCTTATTAGTTCTCGGAGTGCTCAGTGGAGAATTATATATAAGACTTAACAGGTGTTTACTCTCAAATCTCCAATAAAACGCAGAAAATGATGGAGATTGTACAAAAAACTCTAGGAGATTTGTGTTTGTGAGTTTTAAGTTAAGGAATCCTGGCTCCAGCCAGCGAGCCAGCCAGCCAGCCAGCCAGCCATATTGCCAGCCAGCCAGCCATATTGCCAGCCAGCCAGCCAGGCTGGCAGACAATATGAAAGCTGGAAGGCAAGAAGGCAGAGAAGATGTAGGCAGGAAGGAAGGAAGGCTGACAGACAAGCAGGCAGGCTGACAGACACGCAGACAGGCTGACAGACACGCAGACAGGCTGACAGACACGCAGACAGGCTGGCAGACAAGCAAGAACGGGTGGAGGTAACGAAGGGATTCTAACTTTAACACTCTCTCTTAAGTAATTAATCTTCACCAATTTTGTCAACAAGAGTTGAGGATCACACCAGTGTCTGGCAACACTGTTGGTGAGGATCACACCAGTGTCTGGCAACACTGTTGGTGAGGATCACACCAGTGTCTGGCAACACTGTTGGTGAGGATCACACCAGTGTCTGGCAACACTGTTGGTGAGGATCACACCAGTGTCTGGCAACCCTGTTGGTGAGGATCACACCAGTGTCTGGCAACACTGTTGGTGAGGATCACACCAGTGTCTGGCAACACTGTTAGTGAGGATCACACCAGTGTCTGGCAACACTGTTGGTGAGGATCACACCAATGTCTGGCAACACTATTGGTGAGGATCACACCAGTGTCTGGCAACACTGTTGGTGAGGATCACACCAGTGTCTGGCAACACTGTTGGTGAGGTTCACACAGTGTCTGGCAACACTGTTGTTGAGGATCACACCAGTGTCTGGCAACACTGTTGGTGAGGTTCACACCAGTATACACTGGCAACACTGTTGGTGAGGTTCACACCAGTGTCTGGCAACACTGTTGGTGAGGATTACAACAGTGTACACTGGCAACACTGTTGGCGAGGATCACACCAGTGTCTGGCAACAATGTTGATGAGGATTACACCAGTGTCAGGCAACACTGCTTTTGAGGATTACACCTGTGTGGCAACACTGTTGGTGAGGATCACACCAGTGTCTGGCAACACTGAGTATTGGTGAGGGAAGCAGTGTGCTGGTAAGGTAGGCAGTGTGTTGGTGGTTAGGCAGTGTGTTGGTGGTTAGGCAGTGTGTTGGTGAGGTAGGCAGTGTGTTGGTGAGGTTGGCAGTGTGTTGGTGAGGTAGGCAGTGTGTTGGTGAGGGAAGCAGTGTGTTGGTGAGGGAGGCAGTGTTTTGGTGAGGTAGGCAGTGTGTTGGTGAGGTAGACAGTGTAGGTGAGGGAGACATTGTTGGTGAGGGAGATAGTGTTGGTGAGGGAGACAGTGTTGGTGAGGGAGGCAGAGTTAGTGAGGGAGGCAGTGTTGGTGAGGGAGGCAGTGCTAGTGAGGGAGGCAGTGTTGGTGAGGGAGGCAGTGTTGGTGAGGTAGGCAGTGTTGGTGAGGGAGACAGTGTTGGTGAGGGAGGCAGTGTTGGTGAGGGAGGCAGTGTTGGTGAGGGAGGCAGTGTTGGTGCTGCTTCCACTCACCTGACTACAGTATATAAGGCACTTCTCTGGCCCTGTGCTGTACTTCCTACAAGACTGATGACTGAACACATCGACTCCAGCCCGAGGGACTGATTACCTCAAACTACTCCTCTCCTTACACCTTTCTTCTCTGTATTGGACTGATGAAGCCACTGGCGGGCGAAACGTTTCCACAATAAAGATTCCCATATGTTGCATAAGTGTCTCATTCTTCAATACTGAGGTTATCCAGTATTAACAGAGGTTAAAATACTGAGGTTATCCAGTATTAACCGAGGTTAAATATACTGAGATTATCCAGCACTGAGAGGTTAAAAACGCTGCCAAATACTTGCATGCCTCCCTCTGGATTATGGAGTTATACAGTATCAATACAGGATAAAAACACGAGCATATTGCCTCTCCTAAGTCTCTGAGAACACAAGCGTCTCAGCATCTCCCTCTTGCTGAGTTGCGTCAGGGATTATTTCTGCGTCTGTTGACTTCCGCAAGTTATTGCACTCTACATGGATTTCTGTCTAGAGTGCCAGAGTGAAAACTGGATTGTGAGGAACGTAGCTTGCAAGGAACCTGATGATGGCTGAGTGCAGGTACCTGATGATGGCTGAGTGCAGGAACCTGATGATGGCTGAGTGCAGGTACCTGATGATGGCTGAGTGCAGGTACCTGATGATGGTTGAGTGCAGGTACCTGATGATGGCTGAGTGCAGGAACCTGATGATGGCTGAGTGCAGGAACCTGATGATGGCTGAGTGCAGGAACCTGATGATGGCTGAGTGCAGGTACCTGATGATAGCTGAGTGCAGGACCTGATGATGGCTGAATGCAGGAACCTGATGATGGCTGAGTGCAGGAACCTGATGATGCTGAGTGCAGGAACCTGATGATGGCTGAGTGCAGGAACCTGATGATGGCTGAGTGCAGGAACCTGATGATGGCTGAGTGCAGGTACCTGATGATGGCTGAGTGCAGGAACCTGATGATGGCTGAGTGCAGGTACCTGATGATGGCTGAGTGCAGGTACCTGATGATGGCTGAGTGCAGGAACCTGATGATGGCTGAGTGCAGGTACCTGATGATGGCTGAGTGCAGGAACCTGATGATGGCTGAATGCAGGTACCTGATGATGGCTGAGTGCAGGAACCTGATGATGGCTGAGTGCAGGAACCTGATGATGGCTGAGTGCAGGTACCTGATGATGGCTGAGTGCAGGAACCTGATGATGGCTGAGTGCAGGAACCTGATGATGGCTGAGTGCAGGAACCTGATGATGGCTGAGTGTAGGTACCTGATGATGGCTGAGTGCAGGAACCTGATGATGGCTGAGTGCAGGAACCTGATGATGGCTGAGTGAGGTACCTGATGATGGCTGAGTGCAGGAACTGATGATGGCTGAGTGCAGGAACCTGATGATGGCTGAGTGCAGGTACCTGATGATGGCTGAGTGCAGGAACGTGATGATGGCTGAGTGCAGGAACCTGATGATGGCTGAGTGCAGGAACATGCAGATTGGCTGATTCAGGTCTATAAATGCAGTCAGAACCTGATGATGGCTGAGTGCAGGTACGATAGTCACGATTCGGCTTCGATTCACGTCTATAAATGCAGTTCAGTACCTGAGTTGCATCTTAAAACTACCTACCCTGCTATCCTGACACTCCCACTACCTACCCTGCTATCCTGACACTCCCACTACCTACCCTGCTATCCTGACACTCCCACTACATACCCTGCTACCCTGACACTCCCACCACCTACCCTGCTACCCTGACACTCCCACTACCTACCCTGCTACCCTGACTACTCCCACTCACCTGACCCTGCTACCCTGCACCTGTCCCACTACCTACCCTGCTACCCTGACACTTCCACTACCTACCCTGCTACCCTGACACTCCCACTACCTACCCTGCTACCCTGACACTTCACTACCTACCCTGCTACCCTGACACTCCCACTACCTACCCTGCTACCCTGACACTCCCACTACCTACCCTGCTACCCTGACACTCCCACTACCTACCCTGCTACCCTGACACTCCCACTACCTACCCTGCTACCCTGACACTCCCACTACCTACCCTGCTACCCTGACACTTCCACTACCTACCCTGCTACCCTGACACTCCCACTACCTACCCTGCTACCCTGACACTTCCACTACCTACCCTGCTACCTTGACACTCCCACTACCTACCCTGCTACCCTGACACTCCCACTACCTACCCTGCTACCCTGACACTCCCACTACCTACCCTGCTACCCTGACACTCCCCCACTACCTACCCTTCTACCCTGACACTCCCACTACCTACCCTGCTACCCTGACACTCCCACTACCTACCCTGCTACCTTGACAATCCCACCACCTACCCTGCTACCTTGACACTACCTTCCCCTTCCCTTGACACTTTGCCGCCTTCTCCTTCCCTGGAATATTCTCTCCAGTTGGGACAAATGGAACAAGGGGCCAATCAGGTCCCCGGGGACTCTGATGTGTCGACGGTTTGACTCTGAGTGGCGTCCCTCGGCCCCGGGGCCTAACTCTAATTGTTCTTTCTTGCTCCTTTCTCTAGTGAAAGTGTTCCACGGGACCCACAAAGAAAGTTCCCAACTCTGCCTCGTTACTTTCACACTGGCATTTGCTTGTCCCTGACCAAGCATCGAGCCCGGGCCCCTCCGGTTATGAGACGGTCTAACATTGGTCACTATTACTACCTAGCATTAGTATCGTATTACTATGCATGGTCACGCACCTCCTGGGATGCAATCATGTTCGATCCAGGGAGAGGGAGGATTGCTCTAATTCCCTGGATCAAGAGCCCCTCACCTGCATCAAGGTGCCTCCTTAGAGGTGTTTGTTCTATAGATTTATATATTTATTTTCTAACTGATTAGTCTAGGTTGTTCCCCAAAAGCTTGTTAGATAGGCTCATAGATATAGGCATGTAGTTATTAGAGATATAGGTCTATTATTAAAGAGACAGATCTATAGTCATTACGTTACAGACAGGTATGTATGTGTGTGTGTGTGTGTGTGTTTGTTTGTGTGAGTGTGTGTGTGTGTGTTTGTGTGTACTCACCTAGCTGTGGTTGCAGGGGTCGATTCATAGCTCCTGGCCCCGCCTCTTCATTGGCCGCTACTGGGTCACTCTCCATGCGCCATGTGTGTGTGTTTGTGTGTGTGTGTGTGTGTGTGTGTGTGTGTGTGTGTGTGTGTTACAATAGCTTAACACGACATGGGAGATCCTCGTTACCTAAATAGTTCCAATAATTACCGTTAATAGATCCACCAACACTAGATGGAGGGCTTCACCAACACTCCATCACCTACACCAACACTCCATCACCTACATCAACACTCCATCACCTACACCAACACTCCATCACCTACACCAACACTCCATCACCTACACCAACACTCCATCACCTACACCAACACTCCATCACCTACACCAACACTCCATCACCTACACCAACACTCCATCACCTACATCAGTAAATGACAAAAAAAATACATTGATGACACTGAAGAATACAGATACATACACCGATAGATGTATGTATCTCTCAGTATATACATTCTGAGAGGTGTATATGTCTCACAGTTTAGGTATTAAGGTATTCTTGACCGGGGGTGAACAGGTTACACGAAGCTTAATGATCCTCGTGTAGTAGATAGGTTTAAACCCCATTAAGTAACCAACCGGTTCACTGAGAAAGTCTGTTTCCTGTTGAGCCAAGATTGCAATGTCATCCATTTTACTGGGAAAGTGTGGTAGTGGTGACCCAAGTCTTAGTCTTTGAGACTAGCTTCTTCCCTGGCCTCAGCAGCACCGCCCTTTGTGAGTAAAACTAAAACGGATATAAGTAGCAGCCAGAGTGTATATGGAGGTATATTCCCCCACCAGTGGTAGTCAGAGTGTATATGCAGGTGTAGTCCCACACCAGTGGTAGTCAGTGTATATGCAGGTATATTCCCCCACCAGTGGTAGTCAGTGTATATGCAGGTGTAGTCCCACACCAGTGGTAGTCAGAGTGTATATGCAGGTGTAGTCCCCACCAGTGTTCTGTCATTTCTCCAGGTATATATTGTGACTCATCTGGGAGATAAGCAGCATTATAGGCAGTGTTGAATACTAGGGACTCGGAGTCCCTCTGAGAGGAACACTCAGCTGTAGCCAAGTGCCTCTTAATGATGTTCTTGACTTCGTTGTGAATTGCATAGCAGCACTTGCAACATGTACAGTGTACACCAGGCAGATTTACTGCTCAGCTACCATGCTGCAACAACCACACTGGTATTCAGTGTGAATGAGGCAACTAGTCTAAGAGTAACTGCAATACAGAGAGTTCGTGGGTCAAGACGTGTGACTATTTTAAATAGGAACTGTTAAGAGGAAGCCATCAAAGTGACGTGCACTCACAGCTGTGAGACGAGCACTCTTGATGTTGGAGATTGTGGCAAGGAGTATATCTTCATATATATCTTTTCTGCAATGGGGCCATCCCACCCGCATTGCTTACAGGCCTCCTTCACAGCTGCCTTTAGTACCAAAGCAATATAAATCAGTAATGCCTGTAATGAGGCTCTGGGTGATTTATTGATTTTCTAGTTTGATGTGATGGTATAGACGAGGCTAGATGACTGGCAGGGTAATTTGAGAGTGATATTCCCAGTGCATCAAGTCTGACTGGAAGTGAAGCTGATGACTGACTGGAAGTGAAGCTTGTGAGACTGACTGGAAGTGAAGCTTGTGAGTCTGACTGGAAGTGAATATTGTGAGACTGACTGGAAGTGAAGCTTGTGAGTCTGACTGGAAGTGAATCTTGTGAGGCTGACTGGAAGTGAAGCTTGTGAGGCTGACTGGAAGTGAAGCTTGTGAGTCTGACTGGAAGTGAAGCTTGTGAGGCTGACTGGAAGTGAAGCTTGTGAGTCTGACTGGAAGTGAAGCTTGTGAGGCTGACTGGAAGTGAAGCTTGTGAGTCTGACTGGAAGTGAAGCTTGTGAGACTGACTGGAAGTGAAGCTTGTGAGTCTGACTGGAAGTGAAGCTTGTGAGTCTGACTGGAAGTGAAGCTTGTGAGTCTGACTGGAAGTGAAGCTTGTGAGACTGACTGGAAGTGAAGCTTGTGAGTCTGACTGGAAGTGAAGCTTGTGAGACTGACTGGAAGTGAAGCTTGTGAGTCTGACTGGAAGTGAAGCTTGCATGAATTGTTAATCATCAAGAGAAAGATTCAGAACACTTCTAATATGGATGTTAAGTAAAAGGACACAATGCAACTAATGTGACATTTTATTGTGGCAACGTTTCGCTCTCCAGGAGCTTTGTCAAGCCGTTACAAACAATACATGGACACACAGGGTATATATAGGCTCATAGTGAGGTGTAATACTAGTGGTGGTGGTAGTAGTAGTGATATAAGTTGTAGTAGTAGTAGTAATACAATAAGGTAGATCAATCAACTTGCACATGAGTAAAAGGTGATAAATGCAATTACTTGGGTAGCATAAAAATATAGGTTAGACAAATATTTCTGTTGGAGGTTGGAACAGAGAAGACCTGTAGGAGTGTTCCACACCTGCGATGCGCTTGTGTAGTATTAGCAGGAGAGACTATGTGATGGTAGGGTTTACTGTTTTCAGGAGGATTCTTGCTAAGACTTCAGAGATGGTGAAGCTGCCTTTGTTTTGTTTGTGTTAGAAACAGCGATAAGTGCTGATTCAAGGCACTTGCGTCTACGGAAATTAGTTTCTTTGAGTACTAGTCGGGCGTCTCTGAATTTCATGAGATGATTGGTGGAATTCCGGTGTTGTACGCAGGCGTTGTTCAGGTTATCGTTCCTACATGCATTAATGTGTTCATTGAGGCGTGTTTCCAGGTTTCTTGCTGTTTCTCCTACATAAATCCTGTCGCAGCCTCCACAGGGTATAGTGTAAACCCCTGCGTTGACTGGTTCATGGTGCTTGGATATTGTCCTGGTTAGATCCTTTATACCCTGTGTGTCCATGTATTGTTTATAACGGCTTGACAAAGCTCCTGGAGAGCAAAACGTTGCCACAATAAAATGTCACATTAGTTGCATTTGTGTCCTTTTACTTAACACATTGTCGGTAATTCTACCAATATTTATACAACATGGATTTTAGAAGGTGTTGTATTCTTTTAGTTTGATATTAGTGACTGGTATTAGTTTGGTATTAGTTACTGCTTGGTATTAGTTTGGTATTAGTGATTGGTATTAGTTACTGTTTGGTATTAGTTTGATATTAAAGACTGTTTTGGAGCATTGTAAGGAGCAGTGAGCTCTGGAAGTAAACAAGGTATCTGGGAGTAAAGTGAAGGTATCTGGGAGTAAAGAGAAGGTATCTGGGAGTAAAGAGAAGGTATCTGGGAGAAAACAGAAGGTATCTGGGAGTAAACAGGAGGTATCTGAGAGTAAACAGAACGTATCTGCGAGTAAACAGAAGGTATCTGGGAGTAAACAGAAGGTATCTGGGAGTAAACAGGAGGCATCACGTGCGTCAGTCCTGCTTCAGGAGGTCGGAAATTTTTTTTTCACCTTGAATCAGGTCGATAGTCTTGAAACTGAGAGGAGTACTAGGGAGAGTACTGTCTCAGGTCAGTAATGTTGAAACTGAGAGGAGTACTAGGGAGAGTACTGTCTCAGGTCAGTAATGCTGGAACTGAGAGGAGTACTAGAGAGAGTACTGTCTCAGGTCAATAATGTTGAAACTGAGAGGAGTACTAGGGAGAGTACTGTCTCAGGTCAGTAATGTTGAAACTGAGAGGAGTACTAGGGAGAGTACTGTCTCAGGTCAGTAATGTTGAAACTGAGGAGTACTATGGGGAGTGCCCCGTTAATGGAAGAGTACTATGGGCAGTGCCTCGTTAATGGGAGAGTACTATGGGCAGTGCCTCGTTAATGGGAGAGTACTATGGGCAGTGCCCGGTTAATGGGAGAGTACTATGGGCAGTGCCTCGTTAATGGGAGAGTACTATGGGTAGTGCCTTGTTAATGGGAGAGTACTATGGGCAGTGCCTCGTTAATGGGAGAGTACTATGGCCAGTGCCTCGTTAATGGGAGAGTACTATGGGCAGTGCCTCGTTAATGGGAGAGTACTATGGGCAGTGCCCGGTTAATAGGAGAGTACTATGGGCAGTGCCTCGTTAATGGGAGAGTACTATGGGCAGTGCCTCGTTAATGGTAGAGTACTATGGGCAGTGCCCCGTTAATGGGAGAGTACTATGGGCAGTGCCCCGTTAATGGGAGAGTACTATGGGCAGTGCCTCGTTAATGGGAGAGTACTATGGGCAGTGCCTCGTTAATGGGAGAGTACTATGGGCAGTGCCTCGTTAATGGGAGAGTACTATGGGCAGTGCCCGGTTAATAGGAGAGTAGTTGCACTATGGTTGCAGGGTCATACGTCACTCTTCCTCCCTGGAATGTTGTAATGTGGTGGTGTCTGCAACACTGCTGCAATCTGCAAGTTGCAGAAGTCATTCCCAGTGTCCTGCTGCAAGTGTCCTATTAGTCTGTTGTTGCTATTGATGTTATTGCTGTTATTGATGTTATTATTATTGTTATTAATGTTATGTTGTTACTATTGTCGTCGTTGTTGTTGTTGATATTGTTGTTATTATTGATGTTGTTGTTATTGATGATGTTGATATTGATGTTGTTGATATTGTTGTTGTTATTGTCACTGATGTTGTAGTTGATACATCACTGGGGTGTAGCTGCGGTGTCTCTTACAGTTCCTGTTGGAATGGAAATCAATGATGCTTGATCCGAGGAAGGGGAGAGTAGCTCCAACTCCTGGGACCAGCAGTTTTAGAACAAGCAACAACCCACCTTGTTCCCCTCCCTGGGAACGAGAGCTCATAAATCCCTCTTCGTAAAGGATTCACTTTTCACTCTCAGAAGTGACTCCAGGAGCTTTACCAGCAAGCTGGTGCTATTAGCAGTGCCTGTCTGGCGCTATTAGCAGTGCCTGGACCTCCTCCTCCTTCCCCCAGGCTGCATCTAATATGTGGGGTGCCTGGCACCCACCACAGATAGCTGTGCCGGCGGTAATTTGCTCACTACACTTTTGATTCGCTTTTAATTAAATTTGAGATGTCTGTGTCCCTCAAGGCCGGTATCTGCGCCACACAATCTGGTAGTGGGAAAACAGTAGGCGGGTTTTATTTTGTGGCTGTGAGGGAGGGAGGGAGAGAGGGAGGTGGAGATGAGGGAGAAAGAATGAGGTATTGAGGGAAGATGACAGGGAGGTGAAGGGAAGGGAATATTATGGTATGTAGGGAGATAGGTAGGTTAAGTTAGGTTAGGTTAGATAGGTAGGTAGGTAGTTAGGTTAGGTTAGGTTAGGTAGGTTGGTAGGTAGCTAGATATATATATAGGTAGGTAGTTAGGTTAGGTTAGGTAGGTTGGTAGGTAGCTAGATATATATAGATAGGTAGGAAGGTAGGTAGGTAGGTAGTTAGGTTAGGCTAGGTTAGGTAGGTTGGTAGGTAGGTAGATACGTAGGTAGGTAGGTAGATATATAGGTAGGAAAGAAGGAGAGAGAGTATGCATCTATACAGAGAATCACTAGTACGGTGAACTGAGACACTACAACTGCTCGTCCAGGCTGGGGTATAAGGCATCACTACAACGCAATCCCTCTCTCGGGAACACATCCCACCCCTTACAAAGCCTCAATGAGGCCACAGTGACGTCTGAACACCCGTATTGCTGTTGACGGAACCTCAGTAAGCCTGGACAACCCCCCAGTGTCCCTCACTACCTCTCGTGGTCCAATTAAGAAGCACTCCTTTGATGTGGTGGCTAAAAAGACCATGAAAGGAAGTCTCCTGAGAAATTTGTGAGAAGAGAAAGATGGAAGGCGTCACTTGGCTAATGACGAGACATTACGAGTTGAAGAGTGGAGCTGGAATGGTTCTCGAGGCCAAGGGAATAGATGTTTGTCTCTTGTTAGTCAACACGAGGACAAGTTTGTTCTGGTAATAGTGACTGCTGGGTTCTTACTAGCTCTTATTGTTGTTCTTAGTAGTAGTAGTAATATTAGTAGTAGTAGTAGCAATACTAATAGCCACAGCAGTAATAGTATTAGTAGTAATAGCGGTAGCAAGTCAAATTATTAGTAGCAGCAGGAGTAGAAGTAGTAATAGTCACGGTAGTAGTAGCATTAGAAGTAGTACGGTAGTAGTAGTAGTAGTAGTAGCAGCACTAGTAATAACAGTAGTTGTTGCGTACATACAGCGTATGGTACGGTGTATATACACAGAGATGTGTATACCTCCCAGGATATATACACAGAAATGTGTATACCTCCCAGGATATATACACAGAGATGTGTATACCTCCCAGTATATATACACATAAATGTGTATACCTTTCAGTGTATACAGAGATGTGTATACCTCCCAGTGTATACAGAGACGTTTATACCTCCCAGTGTATACAGAGATGTGAATACCTCCCAGTGTATACAGAGATGTGTATACCTCCCAGTGTATACAGAGATGTGAATACCTCCCAGTGTATATCTCTTACCAACGCCAGAAACGTCCTTCTTATATAGAAGAATTTACAGTGTGTGACACCTGGATTTAACAGAGAGATATAGAGGGGAAAGTTTAACGTCCGTGCGTCCGTACGTCCGTACTTTCTTCCGTACGTACGTCCCACCTCTCAGCCAACTGCCTCACGTAATGTATTTTGGACGTAGCAATATGTGAAATAGGATCAGGGGAAACAAGTGTTATGTTAGTGTGGAATTTAAACCCATTGAAAGAGAATTGAATTCCTAGAGTTGTGGTGATCTCTTACTGGGGTGAGGGAGGACCTGACTCCAGCTGACCTGTCATCATACACTGGTAGATGTGAAGTTAATAGTGGTGGACTGGTGATGGTGGTAGTACTGTGTTGTTGTTGGTGGTGATGGTGGTAGTACTGTGTTGTTGTTGGTGGTGATGGTGGTAGTACTGTGTTGTTGTTGGTGGTGATGGTGGTAGTACTGTGTTGTTGTTGGTGGTGATGGTGGTAGTACTGTGTTGTTGTTGGTGGTGATGGTGGTAGTACTGTGTTGTTGTTGGTGGTGGTGATGGTGGTAGTACTGTGTTGTTGTTGGTGGTGATGGTGGTAGTACTGTGTTGTTGTTGGTGGTGATGGTGGTAGTACTGTGTTGTTGTTGGTGGTGATGGTGGTAGTACTATCTGTGTTGTTGTTGGTGGTGTGGTGGTGGTAGCAGTAGTGGTGGTGGTGGTGGTAGCAGTAGTGGTGGTGGTGGTGGTAGCAGTAGTGGTGGTGGTGGTGGTAATGGTGGTAGTAGTGGTGGTAATGGTGGTAGTGGTGGTAGTAGTAGTGATAGTAGTAATGGTGGTAGTGGTGGTAGTAGTAGTAGTGGTGTCTAGTTGTCATTAGTTAGCACCTCTAATTGCCTGACCCTCAACAACACTACGAGAATTAATGGTCATCCCTTCAACCCCCTCCCCCCATCCCCACCCCACCACCACCCTCCCCCTCCCCCACCCCTCCCCCCCCTCTCCCACCCCTCTCCAACCCTTTCCTCTGAACATAGAATTACTACACCCATGGAATCTCCCTCACCCCCCTCTCCCTCACCCGTCTCCCTCACCTCCTCTCCCTCACCCCTCTCCCTCACCTCCTCTCCCTCACGCCCTCTCCCTCACCTCCTCTCCCTCACGCCCTCTCCCTCACCCCAACAGTCTCTGGCACTCAAGGCTTGACCGTCCTGCGGTAGGCTAATTACTGCCCTGTCCACCAGGAAATATATATATGTGTGTGTGTGTGTGTGTGTGTGTGTGTGTGCGTGTGTGTATGTGTGTGTATGTGTGTGTGTGTGTGTGTGCGTGTGTGTGTCATCACGAGATACGTCCACTTATTCCACGGAACTCATCACTACACATCAGTAGTGACAGCTTAAAGCGGACCAGGAGCTGTATTCTGTTCTTCATTTATTGAAAACAACACAACAATTTCAAGTTTATTAAGTTTGCTAGAAAATAACAAAAAATACTGCACCTACAAAGCCTAAATCACAAAGTTTAATGTATTTCATAACATAAATCAGCCATTTAAGGCACCTCTTCTGGGATACCCCGAAAAATGGCGTTTTTAGGGCGTTTTTAAGTTTAATGAGGACAGAACGCTCTTCAATGAACCTTCAAAGCTACTGTTTGAATTAGATTTTGCTTGTGTATGTCATAATACGCCATTTTACTGGAGTAACAGTGATATTAATTTCCATGTGATGACTTGTGAACGCCTCTCTTGATTCCCATCACACTGTCAACGCCAATACATACCTGCGTTACAAATTTATGCCGCACTCTGCACTATTCCATTCGCGTGCATTGAGGTACAGGGGACTGGGGTTAGACAACATCTACATCACAGTAACAGTGCCTAACGGCAACCTGTTAACAGGCTTCTGTATGTTAACGTCAGTCTGACTTGTGTCTAATTTATCAGTCTGACTTGTGTCTAATTTATCAGTCTGACTTGTGTCTAATTTATCAGTCTGACTTGTGTCTAATTTATCAGTCTGTCTTGTGTCTAATTTATCAGTCTTACTTGTGTCTAATTTATCAGTCTGACTTGTCGTAAAATATATCTGTATTCTGTTAATCAAGGGAGTGATTTTATAGTTCTGGCCTAGCACCTAGCATATGTCCTGCCTAGCACCTAGCATATATCCTGCCTAGCACCTAGCATATGTCCTGCCTAGCACCTAGTATATGTCCTGCCTAGCACCTAGCATAGGTCCTGCCTAGCACCTAGCATATGTCCTGCCTAGCACCTAGCATATGTCCTGCCTTATACCTAGCATATGTCCTGCCTAGCACCTAGCATATGTCCTGCCTAGCACCTAGCATATGTCCTGCCTAGCACCTAGCATATGTCCTGCCTAGAACCTAGCACACTTCCTGCTGTACTCGTTGTTGCTCCGAGTTAGTTGAAATTAATTTGCATCTCATCAGTTTTACATGTTCTAGTTTTATAAGACCATTTATCACAGTTCGTGCACCCCTGGGGATTCGTACACCCCTGTGGGTCCGTGCACCCTGGGGGTGTTGAAGCATGTTTGGCTTCAATTTCTTGGTAACCCTATTCTGTCCATCCTCTCTAAATGTCCAAACCACCTCAACAACCCCTCCACTCCCCCAGTCCTCTGAATTATTATACTTCAGGGAACCTCACATCGTCTTTCGGTCACTGGGGTTCAAAGGTTCTATATAATATTCACACCACACATTACTCTCACTTTTCTATGAGGCAACACGAGGCGCTAAACCAAGGAGGGCGACGCAGCGTCTCCGACAACGAGAACATTACTGATGGCAAGGCTGCATCAGCAGGTTCATTTAGATAAGACTGCTAATGACGGCATTAATTAGGAAATATTTTGTTGAGCGTGAAGACAAGCAGTGAAGACCAGCAGTGAAGACCAGCAGTGAAGACAAGCAGTGAAGACAAGCAGTGAAGACTAGCAGTGAAGACAAGCAGGAGAGGAGTAGGTAAGCAGTGTAGCCTCGCTTCCTGCTGCTGGGCTCTGGAGCTGGGGAAGTGGAGCCGGACTTGACATACTGGGCTCACAAAAATGACTGACTCTTCATTCACTCAGGTGACTGAGGATTGTTAGTGGATTGGGGATTGTTAGTGGATTGGGGATTGTTAGTGGATTGGGGATTGTTAGTGGATTGGGGATTGTTAGTAGATTGGGGATTGTTAGTGGATTAGGGATTGTTAGTGGATTGGGGATTGTTAGTGGATTGGGGAGTGTTAGTGGATTGGGGAGTGTTAGTGGATTGGGGATTGTTAGTGGATTGGGGATTGTTAGTGGATTGGGGATTGTTAGTGGATTGGGGAGTGTTAGTGGATTGGGGAGTGTTAGTGGATTAAGGATTGTTAGTGGATTGGGGATTGTTAGTGGATTGGGGATTGTTAGTGGATTGGGGAGTGTTAGTGGATTGGGGATTGTTAGTGGAATGGGGATTGTTAGTGGATTGGGGAGTGTTAGTGGATTGGGGATTGTTAGTGGATTGGGGATTGTTAGTGGATTGGGGAGTGTTAGTGGATTGGGGATTGTTAGTGGATTGGGGATTGTTAGTGGATTGGGGATTGTTAGTGGATTGGGGATTGTTAGTGGATTGGGGATTGTTAGTGGATTGGGGATTGTTAGTGGATTGGGGATTGTTAGTGGATTGGGGATTGTTAGTGGATTGGGGATTGTTAGTGGATTAGGGAGTTGTTAGTGGATTAGGGATTGTTAGTGGATTGGGGATTGTTAGTGGATTGGGGATTGTTAGTGGATTGGGGAGTTGTTAGTGGATTGGGGATTGTTAGTGGATTGGGGATTGTTAGTGGATTGGGGAGTGTTAGTGGATTGGGGATTGTTAGTGGATTGGGGATTGTTAGTGGATTGGGGATTGTTAGTGGATTGGGGATTGTTAGTGGATTGGGATTGTTAGTGGATTGAGGATTGTTAGTGGATTGGAGATTGTTAGTGGATTGGGGATTCTTAGTGGATTGGTGATTGTTAATGGATTGGCGATTATTAGTGGATTGGGGATTGTTAGTGGATTGGGGATTTACAATTAGTGTTAGGAAGAGCTTCTCTAGGTGTTTAAATCCTCCATCCCTCACCCCTTTCTCCCTCACTCCTTTCCTCCCTCACCCTCTCTTTCTCTCTGACTCCTTTCTCCCTGCACCTCTTTTGCCCTCACCCCTTCAATCATTCCCTTATTCACCTCACCTCCTCTACCCCTCCCCCCACCCCTCCCTCGGACCTTCCCTGCCCTCCCTCACCTCCCTCACCCCTCCTGCCCACCTCCTCTCACCTCCTCCTCACCTCCCTCACCTCCTCACCTCCTCACCCCTCACCATCCCTCACCTCCCTCCCCTCCCTCACCCTCTCCCTCCTTGCACCCCTCCCTCACCTCCCTCGCCCCTCCCTCACCCTCCCTCACCTCCCTCACCCTCCCTCCCCTCCTCACCTCCTCCCTCACCCCCTCCCTCCCCTCCCTCACCCCTACCTCATCCCCTCCCTCCCCTCACCCTCCCCACCCCTCCCTGACCTCTCACCTCCCTCACCCTCCTCACCCCTCCATCACCCCTCGCACCTCCTTCACCTCCCCATTCGTCCCTCATTCCGTCCTCACCCCGTCCCTCACCCGTTCCTCACCTCCCTCACCCCTGGCTACCCCTCTGGACTGCCCCCTCCCTCACCCCCTCCTCACCCTCTTGACCTCCTCCCTCACCCCCTCCTCACCCTACCTCAACCCTCCCTCACCCTCTTCACCCTCCCTCACCTCCCCACCTCCTCCCTCACCCCCTCTCACCCCCTCCCTCACCTCCTCACCCTCCCCACCTCCCTCACCCCTCCTCACCCTCCCTCACCCCCTCCTCCCTCCCTCACCTCCCTCACCCTCCCTCACCCCCTCCTTCCCCTCCCTTTCCGTCCCTCATTCCGTCCCTCACCCGTCCCTCACCCCGTTCCTCACCCTCCCTCACCCCTCCCTCACCCCTCCTCACCCCTCCCTCATTCCCTCCCTCACCCCTCTCACCCCTCCCTTACCTCCTCCCTCACCCCTCCTCACCCTCCTTACCTCCTCCCTCACCCCTCCCAACCCCTCCCTCACCCCTCCCTCACTCCCTCCCTCACCCCCTCCCTCACCCCTCCCTCACCCCTCCCTCACCTCCCTCACCCCCTCCCTCACCCCCTCCCTCACCCCCCCCCTCACCCCCATTCCCTCACCCCCCCTCCCCCTCCCTCCCCCCTCCTCCCCTCCCTCCCCCCTCCTCCCTCCTCCCCCTCACCCCCCCCCTCTCCCCCTCCCTCACCCCCTCACCCCCTCACCCCTCCCTCCCCCTCCCTCCCCCTCCTCACCCTCCCTCCCTCCTCACCCCTCCCTCCCCCCTCCTCACCCCTCCCTCCCCCTCCTCACCTCCCACCCCTCCCTCCCCCTCCTCCCCCTCCCTCACCCCTTTCACCCTCCCTCATTCCGTCCCTCATTCCTCCCTCCCCCGTCCCTCACCCGTTCCTCCCCCTCCCTCACCCCCTCCCACCCTCCCTCCCCTCCCTCCCCCCTCCTCACCCCTCCCTCCCCCCCCCTCCCCCCCTCCCCCCTCCCTCACCCCCCCCTCCCTCCCTCACCCCCTCCCTCACCCCTCCCTCCCCCCCTCCCTCACCCCCTCCCCCCTCCCTCACCCTCCCTCACCCTCCCCACCCCCTCCCTCACCCTCCCTCACCCCCTCCCCCCCCTCCCTCCCCTCCTCACCCCTCCTCACCCCTCCCTCATCCTCCCTCATTCCTCCCTCACCCCTCCCTCACCCTTCCTCACCCCTCCCTCCCCCCTCCCTCCCCCCCTCCTCACCTCCTCCCCTCCCCACCCTCCCTCACCCCTCCTCCTTCCACCCCTCCCTCACCTCCTCCCTCCTCCCCCCCTCCCCCTCCCTCACCCCCTCCCCCTCCTCACCCCTCCCTCACCCCTCCCTCACCCCCTCCCTCACCCCTCCCCACCCCTCCCCCTCCTCCCCCCACCCCCTCCCTCACCCCCTCCCTCACCCCCTCCCACCCCTCCCTCACCTCCTCCCTCTCCTCCTCCCTCACCCCCTCCCTCACCCCTCCCTCACCCCCTCCCTCACCCCCTCCCTCACCCTCCCTCACCCCTCCCTCCCTCCTCCCCCCCACCCCTCCCTCACCCCTCCCTCACCCCCTCCCTCACCCCTTCCCTCCCCCTCCTCACCCCCTCCCTCACCCCCTCCCTCACCCCCTCCCTCCCCCCTCCCCTCACCCCCTCCCTCCCCCCTCCTTCACCCCTCCCTCCCTCCCTCCCCACCCCCTCCCTCACCCCTCCCTCACCCTCCCTCCCCCTCCTCCCCCCCCTCCCTCACCCCTCCCTCACCCCCTCTCTCCCCCCTCCCTCACCCCCCCCTCCCCTCCCCCCCCCTCCCTCACCCCTCCCTCACCCTCCCTCACCCCCTCCCCCTCCCTCACCCCTCCCTCCCCTCCTCCTCCCCTCCCTCACCCCTTCCCCTCACCCCCTCCCTCACCCCCTCCTCACCCCTCCCTCACCCCCTCCCTCCCCCCTCCCTCACCCCTCCTCACCCTTCCCTCACCCTCCCTCACCCCCTCCCTCCCCCTCCCTCACCCTCCCTCCACCCTCCTCACCCCTCCTTCACCCCTCCCTCCCCCTCCCTCCCCCCTCCCTCACCCTTCTCACCCTCCCTCCCCCTCCCCACCCCCCTCCTCACCCCCTCACCCCTCCCACCCCTCCCCTCCTCCCCCCCCTCCCTCCCCCTCCCTCCCCCCCCTTCCCCCCCTCCCCCCTCCCCCTCCTCACCCTCCCTCCCTCCCTCACCCCCTCACCCCATCCCTCACCCCCCCCTCCCCCTCCTCACCCCTCCCTCACCCTCCCTCCCCCTCCCTCACCTTCCCCACCTCCTCCCCTCCCTCACCCCCTCCTCCCTCCTCCCCCCTCTCACCTCCTCCCCCTCCCTCCCTCCCTCACCTCCTCCCTCCCCTCCCTCCCTCCCTCCCCTCCCTCACCCCTCCCACCCTCCCTCACCCCCCCCCACCCCCTCTCCACCCCCTCCCTCCCCCTCCCCCTTCCTCCCCCTCCTCCCCCCTCCACCCCTCCCTCCTCCCCCCCCTCCTCCTCCTCCCTCACCCCTCCCTCACCCCCTCCCTCACCCCCCCTCACCCCCTCCCTCACCCCTCCCTCACCCCCTCCTCACCCCCTCCCTCACCCCTTCCCTCACCCCTCCCTCACCCCCTCCCTCACCCCCTCCCTCACCCCCTCTCTCACCCCTCCCTCACCCCCTCCTCACCCCTCCCTCCCCTCCTCCTCACCTAAAATCGACCAGTAGCTGCAACAACCACTGGAAATCTATGTATGCGCCCCTCCCCACCTCCTATTC
>WNWK01000650.1:327500-357500 GCA_009830355.1 Cherax destructor | reverse complement strand
CAGCAACACTGAGCTCACATCAACCCACTCTCCTCAGCAACACTGAGGCTCACATCAACCCACTCTCCTCAGCAACACTGAGGCTCACATCAACCCACTCTCATCAGCAACACTGAGGCTCACATCAACCCACTCTCATCAGCAACACTGAGGCTACATCATCTAACCTCACTCTCATCTAGCAACACTGAGACACATCAACCCACTTCCTCAGCAACACTGAGGCTCACATCAACCCACTCTCATCAGCAACACTGAGAGCATCACCCACTTCAGCAACACTGGGACATCACCCACTCTCTCAGCAACACTGAGGCTCACATCAACCCACTCTCCTCAGCAACACTGAGGCTCACATCAACCACTCTCTCTCAGCAACACTGAGGCTCACATCAACCCACTCTCATCAGCAACACTGAGGCTCACATCAACCCACTCTCATCAGCAACACTGAGGCACACATCAACCCACTCTCATCAGCAACACTGAGGCACACATCAACCCACTCTCCTCAGCAACACTGAGGCACACATCAACCCACTCTACTCAGCAACACTGAGACACACATCAACCCACTCTCCTCAGCAACACTGAGGCTCACATCAACCCACTCTCATCAGCAACACTGAGGCTCACATCAACCCACTCTCCTCAGCAACACTGAGGCTCACATCAACCCACTCTCCTCAGCAACACTGAGGCACACATCAACCCACTCTCCTCAGCAACACTGAGGCTCACATCAACCCACTCTCCTCAGCAACACTGAGGCTCACATCAACCCACTCTCATCAGCAACACTGAGGCTCACATCAACCCACTCTACTCAGCAACACTGAGGCTCACATCAACCCACTCTACTCAGCAACACTGAGGCACACATCAACCCACTCTCTCAGCAACACTGGGGCACACATCACCCACTCTCCTCAGCAACACTGAGGCTCACATCAACCCACTCTCTCAGCAACACTGAGGCTCACATCAACCCACTCTCTCAGCAACACTGAGGCCACATCACCCCTCTCCTCAGCAACACTGAGGCTCACATCAACCCACTCTCCTCAGCAACACTGAGGCACACATCAACCCACTCTCCTCAGCAACACTGAGACACACATCAACCCACTCTCCTCAGCAGCACTGAGGCACACATCAACCCACTCTCCTCAGCAACACTGAGACACACATCAACCCACTCTCCTCAGCAGCACTGAGGCTCACATCTCACACAAAACACCGCTCTTCTCATATACATAATACATTTCTGAGTGCGCAAAGCCAGTGTGCAGCCCTCACTAAGTAAAGCCCATTTTGAAACTCAAGAAAGTCCAAAGATATTAATCAAAACTGGTGTTTAATGTCATTAACTCATTCGGAAACAACTGGAAAACCAACCTTAATGTCACTGTAAGGGGGATGAACGAGAGAGGGGATAAGTTCAGGGCGTGTAAAATACCAGCTGGGATGAACAGGGCAGACGAGATCAATTTTCTAAACACAGGTGGAACATTAATGTTACAAAGTGGGGTTTATGATAGTGAGAGGGAATGTGGGCGGACCCAAGAACTAGAGCGCCCTCCCACCTGCCAAACCTCCATCCCACCTCCCAAACCCCCTCCCACCTCCTTCTATCTACCTCCCACGTGCCCAACACAACAATATATCACCAGCCACAACACACCCATATCTCCCACACACCAGCCACAACACACCCATATCTCCAACCCACCAGCAACAACACACCCATATCTCCCACCCACCAGCAACAACACACCCATATCTCCCACCCACCAGCAACAACACACCCATATCTCCCACCCACCAGCAACAACACACCCATATCTCCCACCCACCAGCAACAACACACCCATATCTCCCACCCACCAGCCACAACACACCCATAACTCACCACCACAACACACCTACTCCACCACCAGCCAAACACACCATATCTCCACCCACCAGCCACAACACACACTATATCTCCCACCCACCAGCCAGAACACACCCTATATCTCCACACACCAGCCACAACACACACTATATCTCCACCCACCAGCCACAACACACCCTATATCTCCACCCACCACCCACAACACACCCTATATCTCCACCCACCAGCCACAACACACCCTATATCTCCACCCACCACCCACAACACACCCTATATCTCCACCCACCACCCACAACACACCCTATATCTCCACCCACCACCCACAACACACCCTATATCTCCACCCACCACCACAACCACCCTATATCTCCACCCCACCACAACACCTTATCTCACACACACACACCTATATCTCCACCCACCACCCACAACACACCCTATATCTCCACACCAGCCACAACCACCCTTATTCACCACCACCACAACACCCTATATCTCCACCCACCACCACAACACACCCTATATCTCCACCCACCAGCCACAACACACCCTTTATCTCCACCCACCACCCACAACACACCTATATCTCCACACCACCACAACACACCTATTCTCCACCACCACCCACACACACCCTATATCTCACCCACACCAACACACCTATACTCACCACCACACACACCCTATATCTCCACCCACCAGCCACAACACACCCTATATCTCCACCCACCAGCCACAACACACCCTATATCTCCACCACCACCACAACACACCCTATATCTCCACCACCAGCCACAACACACCCTATATCTCCACCCACCACCACAACACACCCTATATCTCCACCCACCCACAACACACCCTATATCTCCACCACCACCACAACACACCTATATCTCCACCCACCACCACAACACACCCTATATCTCCACCCACCACCCACAACACACCCTATATCTCCACCACCACCACAACACACCCTATATCTCCACCACCACCCACAACACACCCTATATCTCCACCACCCAAACTATATCTCCACCACCACAACACACCTATATCTCCACCCACCACCACAACACACCTATATCTCCACCCACCACCACAACACACCTATATCTCCACCCACCACCCACAACACACCCTATATCTCCACCCACCACCCACAACACACCCTATATCTCCACCCACCACCCACAACACACCCTATATCTCCACCACACTATATTCCCACAACACACACCTATATCTCCACCCACACCCACAACACACCTATATCTCCACCCACAACACACCCTATTATCTACCACCCACCAATCCACCACACACACCTTATCTCCACCCACCACCACAACACCCTATCTCACCACCACCATTAAACATTATCATCAACAACAAATTAAATTCCACGTTTATTAAAATAGATATATCAGCAAAAAAATCCATAATTGGAATTTATTCTGTTTACCAAATTTTGAAGAAATTAACCGAAAAATATTAATTTTGGAGCCGAGTGCATGTTTACTATACAAAGAAATTTAATATGGCCACTAAACAAGTGTTAGTTGATTATTGTATAATTTAGATTATAGGAGGTAGAGATGTGATTATCTGATATTGTTATTAGTGATGGGGGTGAATAATGTATATGATGGAGGGAGGGTGAGGGAGGGGGATGGGTGACACAGGGTGAAGGGTGAGAAAGGGTGATGGGTGAAGCAGGGTGATGGGTGAGGCAGGGTGATGGGTGAGGCAGGGTGATGGGTGAGGGAGGGTGATGGGTGAGGGAGGGTGATGGGTGAGGCAATGTGATGGGTGAGGGGGTGAGGGGTGAGGCAGGGTGATGGGTGAGGCAGGGTGATGGGTGAGGCAGGGTGATGGGTGAGGCAGGGTGATGGGTGAGGCAGGGTGATGGGTGAGGCAGGGGTGAAAGAATGAATTGACACACACACACACACACACACACACACACACACACATACACACACACACACAGGATGTATTTGTTTAGTGTCAGGGTGTCTGAGAAATGGAATGACTTGGATGTAGTGAAGGCAGACTCAATACGCAGCTTCAAGAGTAGATGTGATAAGGCACAAGAAGCCACAAGCCACTGATTCCTATAATAATAATAATAATAAATAATTAATATAAATTGCAATGATTATTATTATTATAAATTATCATTATTATAATAAATTATATTATTATTATTATTATTATTATTATTATTATTATTTGAATCATTATTTAATAATTGATAAGTGCACAAGTATAATGTTTATAATAATTTTATATAATTGAGTAATAATTTTATAATAATTTTAGTAATAATGTTGTTAGTAAAAGTTGATAATAATGTTGTATAATAAAGTTGTATAATAATGTTGTGAGTAATAATGTTGTGATAATAATGTTGTGAGTAATAATGTTGTGAGTAATAATGTTGTGAGTAATAATGTTGTGAGTAATAATGTTGTGAGTAATAATGTTGTGAGTAATAATGTTGTGAGTAATAATGTTGTGAGTAATAATGTTGTGAGTAATAATGTTGTGAGTAATAATGTTGTGAGTAATAATGTTGTGAGTAATAATGTTGTGAGTAATAATGTGAGTAATAATGTTGTGAGTAATAATGTTGTGAGTAAAAATGTTGTGAGTAATAATGTTGTGAGTAATAATGTTGTGAGTAATAATGTTCTGAGTAATAATGTTGTGAGTAATAATGTTGTGAGTAATATTGTTGTGAGTAATAATGTTGTGAGTAATAATGTTGTGAGTAATAATGTGAGTAATAATGTTGTGAGTAATAATGTGAGTAATAATGTTCTGAGTAATGATGTTGTGAGTAATAATGTGAGTAATAATGTGAGTAATGATGTTGTGAGTAATAATGTGAGTAATAATGTTCTGAGTAATGATGTTGTGAGTAATATTGTTGTGAGTAATAATGTGAGTAATAATGTGAGTAATGATGTTGTGAGTAATAATGTGAGTAATAATGTTGTGAGTAATATTGTTGTGAGTAATAATGTTGTGAGTAAAATGTTGTGAGTAATAATGTTGTGAGTAAAAATTGTGAGTAATAATGTTCTGAGTAATGATGTTGTAGTAATAATGTTGAGTAATAATGTTGTGAGTAATAATGTGAGTAATAATGTTGTGAGTAATATTGTTGTGAGTAATAATGTTGTGAGTAAAAATGTTGTGAGTAATAATGTTGTGAGTAATAATGTTGTGAGTAATAATGTTCTGAGTAATGATGTTGTGAGTAATAATGTTGTGAGTAATAATGTTGTGAGTAATAATGTGAGTAATAATGTTGTGAGTAATAATGTTGTGAGTAATATTGTTGTGAGTAATAATGTTGTGAGTAATAATGTTGTGAGTAATAATGTTGTGAGTAATAATGTTGTGAGTAATATTGTTGTGAGTAATAATATTGTGAGTAATTAATGTTGTGAGTAATGATGTTGTGAGTAATAATGTTGTGAGTAATAATGTTGTGAGTAATAATGTGAGTAATAATGTGAGTAATAATGTTGTGAGTAATGACGCTGGGTGATAATAATGAGGGACGAGTGATCACTGTTATCTCAGAGTAATTAAGGGAAGATGTCATTAATGAGGAGGCTGGAGGAGGTGCCTATGAAGTCATTAAGCAGTTAATTAAGCAGATAGTTGGAGAATTAGTCCTGTCATGCTTGTTTTTGTTGTTATTATTATTATTTTGTTTTATTAACACATCGGCCATTTCCCACCAAGGCAGTGTGGCCTGACAAAGAAAAACTTTCATCATCATTCACTCCATCACTGTCTTGCCAGAGGGGTGCTTTACACTACAGTTATAAAACTGCAACATTAACACCCCTCCTTCAGAGTGCAGACACTGTACTTCCCATCTCCAGGACTCAAGTCCGGCCTGCCGGTTTCCCTGAAACCCTTCATAAATGTTACCTTGCCTACACTCCAACAGCACGTCAAGTCCTAAAAACCATTTGTCTCCATTCACTCCTATCTAACACGCTCACGCACGCTTGCTGGAAGTCAAAGCCCCTCGCACACAAAACCTCCTTTCCCTCCAACCTTTTCTAGGCCGACCCCTACCCCGCCTTCCCTCCACTACAGATTTATACACTCTCGAAGTCACTCTATTTTGTTCCATCCTCTCTATATGTCCAAACCACCTCAACAACCCCTCCTCAGCCCTCTGGATAATAGTTTTGGTAATCCCGCACCTCCTCCTAATTTCCAAACTACGGATTCTCTGTATTATATTCACACCACACATTGACCTCAGACATGACATCTCCACTGCCTCCAGCCTTATTATTATTATTGGTTCTTTAAAATAATACAGAGCTTGAGGAGCAGATACGAACGGTCGCTGAATAAGCCATGAGTCAGTTAAGAGGCGGGGGTCCAAGAGCCGTGACTCGACCCCTGCATACACAAGTAGGTGAGCACATTATATGACTGACATTTAGAGAGAGAGAGAGAGAGAGAGAGAGAGAGAGAGAGAGAGAGAGAGAGAGAGAGAGAGGCTGAGGCACTTAGAGCAAAAGAGAGAAGAAAATTAGGCAGTGAGAGGTCCTTGGCACTGGTGCCAGTAATATATGACCTCTTTAAGACGCTGAGATCATGTCGTAAATCTGGTCAGGAAAGAGTCTGGAATATTAATGTGCTATTGTGACCCTTTATAGTGACTCTCCTATAGTGACCCTTTATAGTGACTCTTTACAATGAACCTCTATTATGACCCCTATAGTGACCCCCTATTGTGACCCCTTATATTGACCTCAAAATCTCATACACTAAACAATCTCAGTCTACCTTCTCATGGAGAATTAGAAATAGAAACTCATACTGCATTGAATTAGACACTAGTGGCTAGATAGTAGACTATGATGGAGAGGAGATAACCACGTACTAGCTAGAAGAGGAAGAGATAAGAGGAAGAGATAAGAGGAGGAGATGATTAAATATTCTCCAGTTCTCTTAGGACGTGTTGACACAGTGGTGAAGAGAGTAACCTCCTTCCTCCCCTCTTCCTTATAACTTTTCCCCTCTTTATTCTCCTTTTTCCCCTCTTCCTTCTTCTTCCTCCTCTTTCACCTGTGCCTCCTCCTCCTCCCTCCAGCGTGACGGAGTGCCTGGCACCAGCTGATAACACCTCCAGTGCACTTGCCACATTGTTAAGTCTGCCCTCCCTCCTTACCCTCCATCTTCCCCCTCCATAACCCCTTATTCCCTCCATCTTTCCCTCCCTCCATAACCATCTTCTTTCCTCCCTCTATAACCCCCTTCATTCCCTCCCTCCTTCCACAACCTTTCGTTCCCTCCCCGGTCCCTCCTTAGCTCCTCGCTCTATGCCTTATTACCTCCCTCCAGAGATCTCTCATTTTCTCACCCTTTCCTCCCTCCCTCCCTCCCCTCCTCCCTAACCCCTCCCTCCCTCCCTCCCTCCCCCCCCTCCCTCCCTCCCTCCCTTCACTGTTGATGGATTCCAGACGGCTAAAAGTTGTTTACCATTCCCAGTCTTGCATCAAGACTCCAGTCATCTTAAGACACTCTAAGACAATGAGGTATGTATATGTATATATAAATATATATATATATATATATATATATATATATATATATATATATATATATATATGTTGTGCCGAATAGGTAAAACTTGTGACTTTGGCTTAAATAGCAACGCTCTTCTTGCCGAATAAGGTAAGCGAAAATTTGTGTATGCAATAATTTTCGCAAAAATCATTCTGAACCTAACGAAAAAAATACATTTCATTGTGTTTGTTTATTATTAAATTATTGTTAACTCATCTAAAATATATTAAGTTGGATTAGGCCAAATTAAATTGGGTTTGTTATAATAAGGTTAGGTAAGTTTTCTAAGGTTCTTTTGGTACAAAATTATTAATTTTTACATTAACATAAATGAAAAATATATATCTTTAAACGTATAAGAGAAAATTTTAGAAAGGACTTAATTTTAAATGAGTTCTTGCTAAATGACCAATTTTACCTATTCGGCACGACATATATATAAGCAGCAGAGGATCAGAACCCATGTTGACAACACTCTGTCATGGCAGAGTGTTTGTAGCACTCAGCCACGACACCACATAACCCTGGCAGGTGTAGGTCTACACTGAGACATACACCTCTCAGTGTGTTTACACTGAGAGACATACACCTCAGAGTGTGTGGCTACACTGAGAGACATACACCTCACAGTGTGTCTACACTGAGAGACATACACCTCACAGTGTGTCTACACTGAGAGACATACACCTCACAGTGTGTCTACACTGAGAGACATACACCTCACAGTGTGCTACACTGAGAGACATACACTCACAGTGTATCTACACTGAGAGACATACACACTCACAGTGTTCTACACTGAGAGACATACACCTCACAGTGTGTCTACACTGAGAGACATACACCTCACAGTGTGTCTACACTGAGAGACATACACCTCACAGTGTGTCTACACTGAGAGACATACACCTCACAGTGTGTCTACACTGAGAGACATACACCTCACAGTGTTCTACACTGAGAGATACACTCACAGTGTGTCTACACTGAGAGACATACACCTCACAGTGTGTCTACACTGAGAGCATACACCTCACAGTGTGTCTACACTGAGAGACATACACCTCACAGTGTGTCTACACTGAGAGACATACACCTCACAGTGTGCTACACTGAGAGACATACACCTCACAGTGTGTCTACACTGAGAGCACATACACCATACACAGTGTGTCTACACTGAGAGACATACACCTCACAGTGTGTCTACACTGAGAGACATACACCTCACAGTGTGTCTACACTGAGAGACATACCCCTCACAGTGTGTCTACACTGAGAGACATACACCTCACAGTGTGTCTACACTGAGAGACATACACCTCACAGTGTGTCTACACTGAGAGACATACACCTCACAGTGTGTCTACACTGAGAGCATACACCTCACAGTGTGTCACTAATACACTCACGGTTACACTGAGACATACACCTCACAGTGTGTCTACACTGAGAGATACACCTCACAGTGTGTCTACACTGAGAGACATACACCTCACAGTGTGTCTACACTGAGAGATACACCTCACAGTGTGTCTACACTGAGAGACATACACCTCACAGTGTGTCTACACTGAGAGACATACACCTCACAGTGTGTCTACACTGAGAGACATACACCTCACAGTGTGTCTACACTGAGAGACATACACCTCACAGTGTGTCTACACTGAGAGACATACACCTCACAGTGTGTCTACACTGAGAGATACACCTCACAGTGTGTCTACACTGAGAGACATACACCTCACAGTGTGTCTACACTGAGAGATACACCTCACAGTGTGTCTACACTGAGAGACATACACCTCACAGTGTGTCTACACTGAGAGACATACACCTCACAGTGTGTCTACACTGAGAGACATACACCTCACAGTGTGTCTACACTGAGACATACACCCTCACATGTGTCTACACTGAGAGACATACACCTCACAGTGTGTCTACACTGAGAGACATACACCTCACAGTGTGTCTACACTGAGAGACATACACCTCACAGTGTGTCTACACTGAGAGACATACACCTCACAGTGTGTCTACACTGAGAGACATACACCCTCACAGTGTGTCTACACTGAGAGACATACACCTCACAGTGTGTCTACACTGAGAGACATACACCTCACAGTGTGTCTACACTGAGAGATACACCTCACAGTGTGTCTACACTGAGACATACACCTCAAGTGTGTCTACACTGAGAGACTACACCTCACAGTGTGTCTACACTGAGAGCCCCATACACCTCACAGTGTGTCTACACTGAGAAAATACACCTCACATGTGTCTACACTGAGAGACATACACCTCACAGTGTGTCTACACTGAGAGATACACCTCACAGTGTGTCTACACTGAGAGACATACACCTCACAGTGTGTCTACACTGAGAGACATACACCTCACAGTGTGTCTACACTGAGAGACATACACCTCACAGTGTGTCTACACTGAGAGATACACCTCACAGTGTGTCTACACTGAGAGATACACCTCACAGTGTGTCTACACTGAGACATACACCTCACAGTGTGTCTACACTGAGAGATACACCTCACAGTGTGTCTACACTGAGAGATACACCTCACAGTGTGTCTACACTGAGAGATACACCTCACAGTGTGTCTACACTGAGAGATACACCTCACAGTGTGTCTACACTGAGACATACACCTCACAGTGTGTCTACACTGAGAGATACACCTCACAGTGTGTCTACACTGAGAGATACACCTCACAGTGTGTCTACACTGAGACATACACCTCACAGTGTGTCTACACTGAGACATACACCTCACAGTGTGTCTACACTGAGACATACACCTCACAGTGTGTCTACACTGAGAGATACACCTCACAGTGTGTCTACACTGAGACATACACCTCACAGTGTGTCTACACTGAGAGATACACCTCACAGTGTGTCGTAACACGGGATTCAACTTCTTACAATCTTACAAACTTCTGCCTGTGTTGCTGTGTCTATTTTGTCCGTGCTGCTCTCTCTCTCTCTCTCTCTCTCTCTCTCTCTCTCTCTCTCTCTCTCTCTCTCTCTCTCTCTCTCTCTCTCTCTCACTCTGGTGTCTGATCTACGTCAGGGTATCACCACGAAGAGATCAGGATTCCCTCATGTGTAACTCCGTGTTGTGTCTCGCTCTCCAAGACTGTCTTCACTTACCCCACCATCCTCAAATTGTCTTCTCCACTTTCCTGTGTATACTGCCGATGTTGGGCTCTAGTTCAGGGCCCCCTCTCCCCCTCTCCCCCTCACCTTCCCTCATCCTCACCCCTCACCTCTCTCTAGCCTTCCTAAGTGTTGCCACACTCAGGAGACCTTCCGGGCGGGCCAAAACCCGAATTTTTTTTTTTACTTTGATTCTAATGGAGGGTTTGTAGTGGGGAGGAGGGAGGGGGAGCGGTGGAGGGAGAGCGGAAGTGAAGGGGGAGGGGAGAGGGAGGAGGGGCACCGGAGAGGGAGAACGAGCAGGGAGAAGCAGTCTCTGCCCGGCCTTCTGTCTGATGCCTGTCACCCTGTCATAGACTGTCTGGTACACGTCATAGACTGTCTAATACCTGTCATACAGTGCCTAGTACCTGTCAGACTGTCTAGTACCTGTCATAGATTGCCTAGTACCTGTCATAGACTGCCTAGTACCTTTCATAGATTGCCTAGTACCTGTCATAGACTGCCTAGTACCTGTCATAGATTGCCTAGTACCTGTCATAGACTGCCTAGTACCTGTCATAGATTGCCTAGTACCTGTCATAGACTGCCTAATACCTGTTACAGACTATGATAGACCAAATTGGTGTCAGAAAATATACAAGTAAGAATACGAGTCAGGGGATACAGAGAGCAATATGTCTGGTAATTCCCCAAAGAAAATGCATTTTTCTGTGAGGAATTCTGAGGGATTTGAATGTCAGTCTCGTGGAAAGGAGGAGGTGGGGTGGGGGAGGGGCCAGGTAAAGTTGAAGGGTGGAGTGGGGAAGTTGATCAAATTTCCAACAGGGGGAGACATGGCCACGATATACATAATACTCAGTGCACAGTTGTAAATTTGGCAACAGTATCCAAGGATATTACAACAATTTTTGCCTTCACTAACAGTTTAGTTAAACAATGGCACGGGATATACGAGGTGGAAGCGATACGACAAATGAAAATTTAAATATATATATATATATTATATATATATATATATATATATATATATATATATATATATATATATATATATATATATATATATATATATATCACCACCAACATAACTGTGTTGTTGTAGCTACAACAAGGAGCCACACAGACACACACATACACATACACACACACACACACACACACACACACACACACACACACTACGTAAATTTGTTTATATGTTGAGGTTTCTCTTGTTTATCTGTTTTTTAAACATGGTGTAAAAGTTTCTTAATGTAGAATATTTATTGCTAACGAAGGTTAACAGTAGTATAATAACTGGTATTGTTTTGTTATTGCAGAAGGCTGTTGCTGGGGAGCTAACGTCATCACCCGGTGAGACGTCCAGCACTGACGTAGTGCTCTCAGAAAATGGCGTCAGGGAAGGCAGGGAGAAGAGGTTCCTGGATATGGAGACGCGAGGGGGTCTCACCCTCCCTGGTTTTGGCTTCTCCACCGGGAACCTGCCGCAGGATCGCGACCACATGATGAAGCTACTGCAGAAGGCCAAGCTCCGACAAAAGAGCAGACTTCTGCCGTCCATCCAGAGCACCCACAGCGATCTGCCCATCGGCAAGAGGAACCTGGCAGCCCTGGCAGCAGCTAACAACATGCCCAAGAACGTGAAAAAGTCGGAGTCTTCAACTGTCCTTCCCGGCGACGTCTCTGCCACCACGGAGGCTAAACTGCCAGATAAGCGGAGCATCGCAAGCCTCGCCCGTGATGGTAAATTACCAGAAGCTAGAACCAAGAAGGATATGGACGGTGGCGCCCATAATAACGACGATAAACTGCCTGTCGTAGCAACTGCCAAAATCAGTAACGAAGTCCATGCCATCGACAACATGAAGTCATATTCTGGAGACACCAGCAGTCACAACACTAGCGTGCCACCTGACCTGGATAAGCGCCATATATCAAGCATCGCAAGAGAAAATAACTTTCCCAAGCACAACCTCCAGGAGAAGCGTTATCTGGGCGCCCTGCTGAAGAATAACCCACCGTCTTTCATAGACAACAGTTTGGAGAAACGCTATTACGCCTCAACCTTCGACTCATACACAGACAACAACAATTTTGACAAGCGGTTTTACGCTTCTCTTCTCAAATCCAGCTCACCACCCCACACAGCTCGCCTCAGCGGTCAGGACAAGCGGTACTTCGCGTCCCTCCTCAAAAGTCCTTACTTCAACAGACCTGCCGAGGGAGAGACCCAGAAGAGGTTCTACGGTTCCCTGCTGCAAAATCTGCCCAGATCATCCGTTGTAGACCCGCAGGACCTGGAGAAGAGGCGCTACTCCTCGCTACTCGAGAACCAAGGCGCAGGTAGCTTCCAAGATAATCTGGGAACCGAGAAGCGACATGTCGCCTCGGTCCTGAATAAGAACTCTGAAGAATCGACCGAGTCGTTTCCTGAGGATAAACGACACTTGGCCTCACTCTTCAAGCCCAGGAGAAGCGACGATTCTCTGGCTGCGTTTGATGAAGAAAAACGACATCTAGCTTCACTTTATAAACCAAGAAGAAACGACGATTCCCTTGATGAAATTGAAGAAGAAAAACGACACTTGGGTTCTCTTTACAAACCAAGAAGAAACGACGGATCTCTTGACGAATTTGAAGAGGAGAAACGACATTTGGCTTCTCTTTACAAACCAAGAAGAAACGACGATTACCTTGATGAATTTGAAGAAGAAAAACGACACTTGGCTTCTCTTTACAAACCAAGAAGAAACGACGGATCTCTTGACGAATTTGAAGAGGAGAAACGACACTTGGCTTCTCTTTACAAACCAAGAAGAAACGACGGATCTCTTGACGAATTTGAAGAGGAGAAACGACATTTGGCTTCTCTTTACAAACCAAGAAGAAACGACGATTCTCTTGATGAATTTGAAGAGGAGAAACGACATTTGGCTTCTCTTTACAAACCAAGAAGAAACGACGGATTTCTTGACGACTTTGAAGTGGAGAAACGACATCTGGGATCTCTTTACAAACCAAGAAGAAACGACGGAAGTCTTGACGAATTTGAGGAAGAAAAACGACATCTGGGATCTCTTTACAGGCCAAGAAGAAACGACGATTCTCTTGATGAATTTGAAGAGGAGAAACGACACTTGGCTTCTCTTTACAAACAAAGAAGAAACGACGGATCTCTTGACGAATTTGAAGAGGAGAAACGACACTTGTCTTCTCTTTATAAACAAAGAAGAAACGACGAATCTCTTGACGAATTTGAAGAAGAAAAACGACACTTGGCTTCTCTTTACAAACCAAGAAGAAACGACGGATCTCTTGACGAATTTGAAGAGGAGAAACGACATCTGGGATCTCTTTACAAACCAAGAAGAAACGACGGATCTCTTGACGAATTTGAAGAGGAGAAACGACATCTGGGATCTCTTTACAAACCAAGAAGAAACGACGGATCTCTTGACGAATTTGAAGAGGAGAAACGACATCTGGGATCTCTTTACAAACCAAGAAGAAACGACGGATCTCTTGACGAATTTGAAGTGGAGAAACGACATCTGGGATCTCTTTACAAACCAAGAAGAAACGACGGATCTTTTGACGAATTTGAAGAAGAAAAACGACACTTGGCTTCTCTTTATAAACCAAGAAGAAACGACGGATCTCTTGACGAATTTGAAGAGGAGAAACGACATCTGGGATCTCTTTACAAACCAAGAAGAAACGACGGATCTTTTGACGAATTTGAAGAAGAAAAACGACACTTGGCTTCTCTTTATAAACCAAGAAGAAACGACGGATCTCTTGACGAATTTCAAGAGGAGAAACGACATTTGGCTTCCCTTTACAAACCAAGAAGAAGCGACAATTCTTTGGGTGATTTTGATGAGGAGAAACGACATCTAGCATCTCTTTACAAGCCGAGAAGAAACGACGAATTTTTGAATAATTTTATCGAAGAAAAACGACATCTGGCTTCACTTTACAAACCAAGAAGAAACGACGAATCTCTTGATGAATTCGAGGAAGAGAAACGAAATCTGGGATCTCTTTATAAGCCAAGAAGAAACGACGAATCTTTTGACGAATTTGAAGAGGAAAAACGACATTTGGCTTCTCTTTACAAACCAAGAAGAGACGACAATTCTTTCGATACCTTTGAGGAAGAAAAACGACATCTGGGATCTCTTTATAAGCCAAGAAGAAACGACAACTCTGTAAATATCCTTGATGAGGAAAAACGACATATAGGCTCCCTCTATAAACCAAGAAGAAGCGACGACTCTTTGGATACTTTTGAGGAAGAAAAACGACACATAGGATCACTTTACAAACCAAGAAGAAACGACAATTCTTTCGATAACTTTGAGGAAGAAAAACGACACATAGGATCACTTTACAAACCAAGAAGAGACGACAATTCTTTCGATAACTTTGAGGAAGAAAAACGACACATAGGATCACTTTACAAACCAAGAAGAGACGACAATTCTTTCGATACCTTTGAGGAAGAAAACCGGCACATAGGATCACTTTACAAACCAAGAAGAGACGACAATTCTTTCGATACCTTTGAGGAAGAAAAACGACACATAGGATCACTTTACAAACCAAGAAGAAACGACAATTCTTTGGATACCTTTGAGGAAGAAAAACGACACATAGGATCACTTTATAAACCAAGAAGAAACGACAATTCTTTGGATACCCTTGAGGAAGAAAAACGACACATAGGATCACTTTACAAACCAAGAAGAAACGACAATTCTTTGGATACCTTTGAGGAAGAAAACGACACATAGGATCACTTTACAAACCAAGAAGAAACGACAATTCTTTGGATACCCTTGAGGAAGAAAAACGACACATAGGATCACTTTACAAACCAAGAAGAAACGACAATTCTTTGGATACCCTTGAGGAAGAAAAACGACACATAGGATCACTTTACAAACCAAGAAGAAACGACAATTCTTTGGATACCTTTGAGGAAGAAAAACGTCACATAGGATCACTTTACAAACCAAGAAGAAACGACAATTCTTTGGATACCCCTGAGGAAGAAAAACGACACATAGGATCACTTTACAAACCAAGAAGAAACGACAATTCTTTGGATACCTTTGAGGAAGAAAAACGACACATAGGATCACTTTACAAACCAAGAAGAAGCGACAATTCTTTGGATACCTTTGAGGAAGAAAAACGACACATAGGATCACTTTACAAACCAAGAAGAAACGACAATTCTTTGGATACCTTTGAGGAAGGAAAACGACACATAGGATCACTTTACAAACCAAGAAGAAGCGACAATTCTTTGGATACCTTTGAGGAAGAAAAACGACACATAGGATCGCTATCGCTTTACAAACCAAGAAGAAGCGACAATTCTTTGGATACCTTTGAGGAAGGAAAACGACACATAGGATCACTTTACAAACCAAGAAGAAACGACAATTCTTTGGATACCTTTGAGGAAGAAAAACGACACATAGGATCACTTTACAAACCAAGAAGAAGCGACAATTCTTTGGATACCTTTGAGGAAGGAAAACGACACATAGGATCACTTTACAAACCAAGAAGAAGCGACAATTCTTTGGATACCCTTGAGGAAGAAAAACGACACATAGGATCACTTTACAAACCAAGAAGAAACGACAATTCTTTGGATACCTTTGAGGAAGAAAAACGACACATAGGATCGCTATCGCTTTACAAACCAAGAAGAAGCGACAATTCTTTGGATACCTTTGAGGAAGGAAAACGACACATAGGATCACTTTACAAACCAAGAAGAAACGACGGCTCAAAAAACACATTTGGCGAAGAAAAACGACACATTGCATCTCTTTTAAACAAAAAATCAGATGTATCCAGTAAGCCGTTATCGAAGGACCCTGACCTGGAGGAGAGGTACCTGTGGTCGCTCCTGAAGGACCGTGAGGAAAACCACGACCCTCAGCCCCAAGACAAGAGACATATTTCTTCCTTAATGAAGCACAAAGATGACGTTGATCCTTTGGAAGAAGATGACATCGACAAGAGGCACTACGCATCACTGCTGAAGAAGTCACAGGAGCCTTCGATGGACTCACTTGATGAGGGCCTCAACAACGGCCAATCTTTTGGCTTCTCAAACATCGATCTCACAGGCGGCGGTGAGCGTCCCCAGCAGCGAGAACTCACTTCAATGTTGAATGACGTTCCAGCCGATGCCTCCTTCAGTGTAGATAAAAGGTACTTCGCGTCACTTTTGAAGAGCAGACAGTCAAGCTTTGGATCAGCTCCTTCGGCAGACAAGCGTTACTTCGCGTCACTCTTGAAGAACAGACAGTCAAGCTTCGGATCAGATCCTTCAGCAGACAAGCGTTACTTTGCGTCACTCTTGAAGAACAGACAGTCAAGCTTCGGATCAGATCCTTCAGCAGACAAGCGTTACTTCGCGTCACTCTTGAAGAACAGACAGTCAAGCTTCGGATCAGATCCTTCAGCAGACAAGCGTTACTTCGCGTCACTCTTGAAGAACAGACAGTCAAGCTTCGGATCAGATCCTTCAGCAGACAAGCGTTACTTTGCGTCACTCTTGAAGAACAGACAGTCAAGCTTCAGACCATACTATCAGTCAGCAGGCAAGCGCTACTTTGCATCACTCTTAAAGAGCAGACAGTCAAATTTTGCCATAGAAGACCAGCCAGCGGACAAGCGTCATTTCTCGTCATTACTCAAAGGCAGAGACTCAAGCCTGGCTGAAGACAAGCGTCACATCGGTTCGTTGATGCAGCAGAGACATGACAGTTTCACATTAAACTCCCTGTCCGCGGACAAGCGCCATCTTGGTTCTCTCCTACAGAATAAACAGACAAACTTGACTCCTGACAAACGCCACATTGGCTCGCTCGTGCAGAACAGACAGTCTAGTTTAGCGGCAGGAAAGCGGCACCTCGACTCCATCCTGGACGACTCGGTAATCGATAACGAAGCCCAGGGTCACCCTAGACGGAAGCGGTACATCGGAGCCTTGGCCAAGAGTAACAACATGCCTCACCCATACTCCAGGTCCAGACAAAACCGCAGGGATGCCCCTAACACACCAGAGGACAACGTGGCCTACCTCAAGCGCCTCATCAGACTCGAAATTAAAAAAGGTCTCTTAAGGAAGCGCCAGAGACAGAACGTGGCTAATGGAAACAGTAAAATCGTCGCCCTACTTGATAGTATAAGAAAGTCGCCGTCTCCTGGCGAGGACGCTGACGGAGACGGTGACGAGGGTCTTCCAAAGGGCAAGAGGAACATTCAGTCTCTCGCCAGAAATGGTTACTTGAATATGCATCGCAAATACAAACGTGAAGACGATATAATCCACAACGACCTAAGTCAGAACGACATTCCACAGAACGACGCTCTTCAGGACGACCCCATGGAGTACATGAACCTGGCGTATCAATGGGACGACAACACCTCTCCGCAGACCAGCGTCGTCAAACGATTTTTAGGTAAGTTCCGAATATTTTACCTAAAAAAAATGAAGTTTTTCAAGAAATGCTTGAAAAAGCCTTGAATATTTATGGAAGCAGTGCCTTAAGACCTTGCGAGAAACTGTGGTAAGTTGAGCGTAGATATACGCTGCTCTGGAAGCGTAAAATTCTATATTTACTGTGGCTTCATGAGTATATCCCGCCCTTAAACACTATATCATTGTCGGAAAACTTTTTGGGACACAGGAGAAAAAAAACTCGTCAGAGTCAGTTAGCAGAGCAGCGAAGTTGAGCAGATGTGCCCACACACTATCAGAACTTACCCTCTCAAAGACAATCAGAACTTACCCTCTCAAAGACAATCAGAACTTACTGTCACCTACACAGTCACAAATTTCTCTCCCTTACTATGCCTCTGCCTTTGTCTCTCTCTCTTTCTCTCTCTCTCTCTCTCTCTCTCTCTCTCTCTCTCTCTCTCTCTCTCTCTTTCTCTCTTCTGTCTATTTTTTTCAGCTCGTATTTCAGACAGTCCAGTTTTAGCACCTTCAGCTCACAAACAAAGGACCCGGGTTCAATGTCGGGTAAATAGAGACATGATCAGTTTGTTTACACATAGCGACCTTGTTCACCCAGCAGGAAATAGACCTGCCATACCACGGGTGGGGTTCGAACCCGCGGTCACAGAGTCTCAAAACTCCAGACCTGATTAGCAACGTCTTGGGATATTTTACCTTAGATATCCTCTATTATTATTATTATCATCATTTTCATTATCATTCTTATTAGTAGCAGTAGTAGTATTGTTGCTGTTATTATCATTTTTATTATTAATACAAGAAGGAGAGAGTATCCAGGTCACACACTAGAGGTAGCAAGTATCCAGGTCACACACTAGAGGTAGCAAGTATCCAGGTCACTCACTAGAGGTAGCAAGTATCCAGGTCACACACACTAGAGGTAACAAGTATCCAGGTCACTCACTAGAGGTAACAAGTATCCAGGTCACTCACTAGAGGTAACAAGTATCCAGGTCACACACTAGAGGTAACAAGTATCCAGGTCACACACTAGAGGTAACAAGTATCCAGGTCACTCACTAGAGGTAACAAGTATCCAGGTCACACACTAGAGGTAGCAAGTATCCAGGTCACACACTAGAGGTAACAAGTATCCAGGTCACTCACTAGAGGTAACAAGTATCCAGGTCACACACTAGAGGTAACAAGTATCCAGGTCACACACTAGAGGTAACAAGTATCCAGGTCACTCACTAGAGGTAACAAGTATCCAGGTCACACACTAGAGGTAGCAAGTATCCAGGTCACACACTAGAGGTAGCAAGTATCCAGGTCACACACTAGAGGTAACAAGTATCCAAGTCAAACACACTAGAGGTAACAAATATCCAGGTCACACTAAAGAGAAAGTATCCAGGTCACACACTAAAGAGAAAGTATGCAGGTCACACAGAGATAAAAATCGAGAGATAATCCAGGTCACACAGAGAGAAAAAGATAGATAATCCAGGTCACACAAGTCATATCTTCACTTCTTCAAAAATTTGACAAAAAAATGGCAACATCAGAATAAGTGACCGAAATGTAATACTTCAGATTTTAGAGTAGAGTTCCGGAACTTCTTCCCCCGGAAGTGCGAGGTCCCGGGTAGTGGCCTGGAGATGCTCACCTGTCGGCAGTTCCTGTAGAACTTTGCTCTCCTTGCCTCCAGAACTTCCTGCCTCGATGCCTCCCAGAACCTTGCTGCAGAACTGTCCTCCTTCCCTCTAGAACCTTCTCCAGCCTTCCGTCCTGCCCCAGAACCTTTGCCTCCTCCTCCTCCCAGAACCTTCCTGCCCTCCCTCCTCCCCAGAACCTTCCTGCCTCCTCCTCCCCCCAGAACTCTCCCTTCCTGAACTTCCTGCCTCCCTCAGAACCTTCCTGCCTCCTCCTCCCCAGAATCCTTCCTCCTCAGACCCTGCCTCCTCCTCCTCCCAGAATCCTTCCTGCTCTGCTCCTCTCCTCCCCTCCCCCCCCAGAACCTTCCTGCCTCCTCCTCCCCAGAACCTTCCTGCCTCTCTCCAGAACCTTCTGCCTCCTCCTCCCAAACTTCCGCCCAGAACCTTCCTGCCTCCTCCTCCCCAGAACCTTCCTCCTCCTCCTCCTCCAGAACCTTCCTGTCCTCCTGCCTCCTCCTCCCCAGAACCTTCCTGCCTCCTCCTCCCCAGAACCTTCCTGCCTCCTCCTCCCCAGAACCTTCCTGCCTCCTCCTCCCTCCCCAGAACCTTCCTGCCTCCTCCTCCCCAGAACCTTCCTGCCTCCTCTCCCAGAACCTTCCTCCTCCTCCCCAGAACCTTCCTGCCTCCTCCTCCCAAACCTTCCTCCCTTTCCTCCCAGAACCTTCCTGCCTCCTCCTCCTCCCCAGAACCTTGCTCCTCCTCCTCCTCCCAGAACCTTCCTGCCTCCTCCTCCTCTCCCAGAACCTTCCTGCCTCCTCCTCCTCCTCCCAGAACCTTCCTGCCTTCCTCCTCCTCCCAGAACCTTCCTGCCTCCTCCTCCTCCTCCTCCCCAGAACCTTCCTGCCTCCTCCTCCTCCTCCCCAGAACCTTCCTGCCTCCTCCTCCCCAGAACCTTCCTGCCTCCTCCTCCTCCCCAGAACCTTCCTGCCTCCTCCTCCTCCTCCCCAGAACCTTCCTGCCCCCCTCCTCCTCCTCCTCCTCCCATGAACCTTCCTCCTCCTCCTCCTCCCCAGAACCTTCCTGCCTCCTCTCCTCCCAGAACCTTCCTGCCTCCTCCTCCTCCCCAGAACCTTCCTGCCTATTCCTCCTCCCCAGAACTCCTCTGCCTCCTCCTCCTAGAACCTCCTCTCTTCTCCCCAGAACCTTCCTGCTCCTCCTCCTCCTAGAACCTCCTCCTTCTCTCCCAGAACCTTCCTGCCTCCCTCCTCTCCTCCCCAGAACCTTCCTGCCTCCTCCTCCTCCTCCCCAGAACCTTCCTGCCTCCTCCTCCTCCTCCTCCCCAGAACCTTCCTGCCTCCTCCTCCTCCTCCTCCTCCCCAGAACCTTCCTGCCTCCTCCTCCTCCCCAGAACCTTCCTGCCTCCTCCTCCTCCTCTAACCAGATACAACTCTATTCACGTATTTCTAAAGACTATAACTCCTAGCTAAGTCTGCTGATCTAGAACCTCCCTAGCATGAGCCTGCTAGACATGACTAGAACCTCCCTAGCAAGATCCTGCTAGACATGACTAGAACCTCCCTAGCAAGATCCTGCTAGACATGACTAGAACCTCCCTAGCATGAGTCTGCTAGACATGACTAGAACCTGCCTAGCATGACCCTGCTAGACATGACTAGAACCTCCCTAGCATGAGCCTGCTAGACATGACTACAACCTCCCTAGCAAGATCCTGCTAGACATGACTAGAACCTCCCTAGCATGAGTCTGCTAGACATGACTAGAACCTCCCTAGCATGAGTCTGCTAGACATGACTACAACCTCACTAGCAAGATCCTGCTAGACATGACTACAACCTCCCTAGCATGAGTCTGCTAGACATGACTACAACCTCCCTAGCAAGATCCTGCTAGACATGACTAGAACCTCCCTAGCATGAGTCTGCTAGACATGACTAGAACCTGCCTAGCATGAGCCTGCTAGACATGACTACAACCTGCCTAGCATGAGCCTGCTAGACATGACTAGAACCTCCCTAGCATGAGTCTGCTAGACATGACTAGAACCTCCCTAGCATGAGCCTGCTAGACATGACTAGAACCTCCCTAGCATGACCCTGCTAGACATGACTACAACCTGCCTAGCATGACCCTGCTAGACATGACTAGAACCTCCCTAGCATGAGTCTGCTAGACATGACAACAACCTGCCTAGCATGACCCTGCTAGACATGACTAGAACCTCCATAGCATGAGTCTGATAGACATGACTAGAACCTGCCTAGCATGAGTCTGCTAGACATGACTAGAACCTCCCTAGCATGACCCTGCTAGACATGACTAGAACCTCCTAGCATGAGTCTGCTAGACATGACTAGAACCTGCCTAGCATGAGCCTGCTAGACATGACTAGAACCTCCCTAGCATGAGTCTGCTAGACATGACTAGAACCTCCCTAGCATGACCCTGCTAGACATGACTAGAACCTCCCTAGCATGAGTCTCCTAGACATGACTAGAACCTCCCTAGCATGAGTCTGCTAGACATGACTAGAACCTGCCTAGCATGAGCCTGCTAGACATGACTAGAACATCCCTAGCATGAGTCTGCTAGACATGACTAGAACCTCCCTAGCAAGATCCTGCTAGACATGACTAAAACCACCCTAGCATGACCCTGCTAGACATGACTAGAACCTCCCTAGCATGACCCTGCTAGACATGACTAGAACCTCCCTAGCATGAGTCTGCTAGACATGACTAGAACCTCCCTAGCATGAGTCTGCTAGACATGACTAGAACCTGCCTAGCATGAGTCTGCTAGACATGACTAGAACCTCCCTAGCATGACCCTGCTAGACATGACTAGAACCTCCCTAGCATGAGTCTGCTAGACATGACTAGAACCTGCCTAGCATGACCCTGCTAGACATGACTAGAACCTCCCTAGCATGACCCTGCTAGACATGACTAGAACCTCCCTAGCATGAGTCTGCTAGACATGACTAGAACTTGCCTAGCATGAGCCTGCTAGACATGACTAGAACCTCCCTAGCATGAGTCTGCTAGACATGACTAGAACCTCCCTAGCAAGATCCTGCTAGACATGACTAGAACCTCCCTAGCATGAGTCTGCTAGACATGACTAGAACCTCCCTAGCATGAGCCTGCTAGACATGACTACAACCTGCCTAGCATGACCCTGCTAGACATGACTAGAACCTCCCTAGCATGAGCCTGCTAGACATGACTATAACCTGCCTAGCATGAGCCTGCTAGACATGACTACAACCTCCCTAGCATGACCCTGCTAGACATGACTACAACCTGCTTAGCATGACCCTGCTGGACATGACTACAACCTGCCTAGCATGACCCTCCCCCCCCCCCCCCCCCCCCCCCCCCCCCCCCCCCCCCCCCCCCCCCCCCCCCCCCCCCCCCCCCCCCCCCCCCCCCCCCCCCCCCCCCCCCCCCCCCCCCCCCCCCCCCCCCCCCCCCCCCCCCCCCCCCCCCCCCCCCCCCCCCCCCCCCCCCCCCCCCCCCCCCCCCCCCCCCCCCCCCCCCCCCCCCCCCCCCCCCCCCCCCCCCCCCCCCCCCCCCCCCCCCCCCCCCCCCCCCCCCCCCCCCCCCCCCCCCCCCCCCCCCCCCCCCCCCCCCCCCCCCCCCCCCCCCGGGGGGGGGGGGGGGGGGGGGGGGGGGGGGGGGGGGGGGGGGGGGGGGGGGGGGGGGGGGGGGGGGGGGGGGGGGGGGGGGGGGGGGGGGGGGGGGGGGGGGGGGGGGGGGGGGGGGGGGGGGGGGGGGGGGGGGGGGGGGGGGGGGGGGGGGGGGGGGGGGGGGGACTACAACCTCCTAGCATGAGCCTGCTAGACATGACTACAACCTGCCTAGCATGACCCTGCTAGACATGACTACAACCTGCCTAGCATGACCCTGCTAGACATGACTACAACCTCCCTAGCATGAGCCTGCTAGACATGACTACAACCTGCCTAGCATGACCCTGCTAGACATGACTACAACCTGACTAGCATGACCCTGCTAGACATGACTACAACCTGCCTAGCATGACCCTGCTAGACATGACTACAACCTGACTAGCATGAGTCTGCTAGACATGACTACAACCTGCCTAGCATGACCCTGCTAGACATGACTACAACCTGCCTAGCAGGAGCCTGCTAGACATGACTACAACCTGCCTAGCATGAGCCTGCTAGACATGACTACAACCTGCCTAGCATGACCCTGCTAGACATGACTACAACCTGACTAGCATGAGCCTGCTAGACATGACTACAACCTGCCTAGCATGAGCCTGCTAGACATGACTACAACCTGCCTAGCATGAGCCAGTAGGCCTGCTGCATTTTTTCATTTCTAATTTCGTATCACCTTGTATTATTATTATTATTATTATTATTATTATTATTATTATTATTATTTTTTATTTTTATTATTATTATTATTATTATTATTATTATGCTTCTGCTGATTATTTTTTTCAATATGTTATGATATATTTTTCTCTCCTGTCTTTATGCTGGCATTAGCCGGACGGAGAAGAGGGTTTAGAGAACCTTTTGCTTTACCGTCCTTGTCTTGAACACCTAGATAATACTCGATAGTTCTTAGTCTAGATAGAAGTAAACAGTTCTTCTGAGCAGATAGCCTCGGTGGGGACTACCAAGTCCTCAGGTGTCTGTCTGTCTTTCCCATCTGCTCTCTCTCTCTCTCTCTCTCTCTCTCTCTCTCTCTCTCTCTCTCTCTCTCTCTCTCAGCTACACACAAACCACATTTGCCGTTCCACATACGTTTCTGTGGAATGGTGCGTGTGGAAAGAGATTTATGCCTTGGGTCTGGCGGTTACAAAGGCTCGGGGCTAGGGCTGGCTAAGGCTCGGGGAGCTAGGGCTTTCTGAAGCTCGGGAAGGGGGATAGGGCTGACTGAGGCTCGGGGCTAGGGCTGGCTAAGGCTCGGGGAGCTAGGGCTTTCTGAAGCTCGGGAAGGGGGATAGGGCTGACTGAGGCTCGGGGCTAGGGCCCTTCATGGAAATTTTAGCGTGGATAGGAAGCAGGTTGAAAGATTTAGAAATATTCTGAGAAGAGAGAACTTACTAGCTTGACCACTATGTCAACGGGGCTTCTGAAGAGGGAGAGAGAGGGAGGGAGAGATAGAGAGAGTTAATACCAAGGCACAAAGGTTTAAACTTCCTCACAAGGGAGTTAGTTAAAATTTTTGCAACAAAAGATGGATAGTGGTGCACTAAAAACGAAGATTTTTGACCAGAAGTTCTTAAAAATTAAAATTGAAAGTTGGGGAAAAAAAAGGCTTTGAAAAGCGAGGCTGAGGAGGCTTTGTGAGAGACAAAGACGGGAGAGACAGATGGGAGAGAGAGAGACAGAGAGAGTAGATTAGCAGTGAAGAGCTATGTCTACTCTCCAGACAATGTGTCACTGAGTAGAGCTTTACTAAATCAAAACTTGAAAGCTCTCTCTCTCTCCACAGGTGCCGCTAATACACAACACCCACAATACCCACAATACCCACAACACCCACAATACTGGTATCTAAACATAGCTCTGAACCACCACAACTGCCCATGACAGATAACTTCAAGTCTGACATGTGACCTGAAGCCTTAAAAGACACCATTGAATCCTCTCTCCTTAATGAGCGTTGCAAATTGCCTTCATTACCAGAAGACCTTGTTCAGAACGTCGAGCAAGTGAGAATGAGATTAATCTCACTGTGATCGGGGGAGACATGAGACTTAACTCTTAATATCAGAGGTAATAATAATAATAATAATATTTATTTCTACAAGTACATGTACAAGGTATACAGACCATAGCTGACATCAATGACATACTACTATATAGAAAGCCGCTTGTTATGCTGAGCATTTCCCGCAAATTAGGTCAATTTTATCCCAGGATGCGACCCACACCAGTCCATTAACACCCACGTACCCATTTTACTGATGGGTGTAGACAAGACTGGTTGCACATGTATGGATTAGGAAGTGAACATCAAGTTAAATAAGGTTAGGTTGGGTTAGATTAGGTTAGATTACGTTAGGTTAGTTAAGGTTAATTTACGTTAGATTAGGTTAGGTTAGGTTGAGTTAGACTGTGTTATATTTCGTTAGGTTAGACTATCAATACACTGCCATCAGTACACTGCCATCAATACACTGCCATCAGTACACTGTCATCAATACACTGCCATCAGTACACTGCCATCAATACACTGCCATCAGTACACTGCCATCAATACACTGCCATCAGTATACTGTCATCAATACACTGCCATCAGTACACTGCCATCAGTACACTGCCATCAATACACTGTCATGAATACACTTCCATCAGTACACTGCCATCAATACACTGCCATCAGTACACTGTCATCAATACACTGCCATCAATACACTGCCATCAGTACACTGCCATCAATACACTGTCATCAATACACTGACATTAGTACACTGCCATCAATACACTGCCATAAGTACACTGTCATCAATACACTGCCATCAGTACACTGTCATCAGTACACTGCCATCAGTACACTCATCAATACACTGTCATGAATACACTACCATCAGTATACTGCCATCAATACACTGCCATCAGTACACTGTCATCAATACACTGCCATCAATACACTGCCATCAGTACACTGCCATCAATACACTGTCATCAATACACTGCCATCAGTACACTGCCATCAATACACTGTCATGAATACACTACCATCAGTACACTGCCATCAATACACTGCCATCAGTACACTGTCATCAATACACTGCCATCAATACACTGCCATCAGTACACTGTCATCAATACACTGACATCAGTACACTGCCATCAATACACTGCCATCAGTACATTGTCATCAGTACACTACCATCAATACACTACCATCAATACACTGCCATCAATACACTGCCATCAATACACTACCATCAATACACTGCCATCAATACACTACCATCAGTACACTGTCATCAATACACTGCCATCAGTACACTGTCATCAGTACACTGCCATCAATACACTGCCATCAGTACACTGTCATCAGTACACTGCCATCAATACACTGCCATCAGTACACTGTCATCAATACACTGTCATCAGTACACTGCCATCAATACACTGCCATCAATACATTGCCATCAAACCTTGCCATCAATATTGAAGCAATGATGCACTTTATTCCTCACCTTTATTTCTAAATCTTTATATTGTATATAGTGTACAATAAAAGTAATAATAATAATAATCTTTATTTCTACCAGTACATGATACAACTTATACAGACCATAGCTGACATCAATGACATACTATATAGAAAGCCCCTGGTTGTGTAGAGCATTAACCCCCACCAACACAATCCAAGTCAGTCTCACGTTCCTTAACCTCCACCAACACAATCCAAGTCAGTCTCACGTAACGTAACCTACACCAACACAATCCAAGTCAGTCTCACGTACCGTAACCTCCACCAACACAATCCAAGTCAGTCTCACGTAACGTAACCTACACCAACACAATCCAAGTCAGTCTCACGTACCGTAACCTTCACCAACACAATCCAAGTCAGTCTCACGTACCGTAACCTCCACCAACACAATCCAAGTCAGTCTCACGTACCGTAACCTACACCAACACAATCCAAGTCAGTCTCACGTACCGTAACCTCCACCAACACAATCCAAGTCAGTCTCACGTACCGTAACCTCCACCAACACAATCCAAGTCAGTCTCACCTAACGTAACCTACACCAACACAATCCAAGTCAGTCTCACGTACCGTAACCTACACCAACACAATCCAAGTCATTCTCACGTAACGTAACCTACACCAACACAATCCAAGCCAGTCTCACGTACCGTAACCTCCACCAACACAATCCAAGTCAGTCTCACGTACCGTAACCTCCACCAACACAATCCAAGTCAGTCTCACGTACCGTAACCTCCACCAACACAATCCAAGTCAGTCTCACGTACCGTAACCTACACCAACCCAGCGTTACACTTCAAAACACAATCTTCTCTCGTCTTCTGTATTGATGAGGCAAAGTTAGTTACAGACACAGACGAGAAAAATGGAGAAGGGAATCTGGTTTCTTTTTCAAGTTTGCAAATTAGGAGGAAATTTTTGGGCTGCTGGAGAATAATTTTTCACTTTCGAGAAGTGATTTTCGACCAAGCGGAGGTTATTGTGGCTGGCGGAAGTGATTTATGGGTACCCCAGTGCATGGTTGGGCCTCCAAGGTGGTATCTGAGGGTTGGAGAAGATATCTGGGGTTGGAGAAGATATCTGGGGGTTGGAGAAGATATCTGAGGGTTGGAGAAGATATCTGGGGGTTGGAGAAGATATCTGGGGGTTGGAGAAGATATCTGGGGGTTGGAGAAGATATCTCAGTGTTGGAGAAGATATCTGAGTGCTGAAGGGGTTATTTGTGTGATTTGTGGTCGTTGGATGTGATTTGCTGAGAATGTATGTGATTTATCTATTTTGTACGTGATTTGTGTGTGTCTGAATTCTAAATTGAAAAACAAGTCGCGGGGATCCTCTTTGTTTAGTTTTAAACATGACGTATGTGAATTATATGGCTATAGTCCTATAAGATATAGACCTATAAAACTGTAGGCCTATAAAGTATAGGCGTCTTCGTTATCAGTCCGAGTGAATCCGATGGTTAATGAACATTAAGGGAATTATACATGATCTCTGTAATCATTTCACATTTCATAACCTCTCAAGTGTGGTTCAAAGGGTTCAAGATCCCTTCATTAGCCTCAAAGAACCCCTCTGAAGGGAAGAAACGACATGTTAATCCCCAAGGGCTTTCCCTTAGGTCTGAATTCTATAAGGGGTGAGATTCCACACTCCTCAACACTCCAAAACCCAATTTGGAGTATTGGATCTCGTGCGTCTTGCTCAGTGACAACGATCGTGTGTTGTGGGTTTAATGCGCGGAGGAGAGGGATTGAACCCTCTTATGTACGCCTACCTTCCTACATATACTCCAGCCAGGGCTGCCACACCGTGCATATGTTGTCAAATGCGTGTAAATATGTAGTTAGGTCCCCGGGAGGATAGTTAGGTCCCCGGGAGGATAGTTAGGTCCCGGGGAGGGTAGTTAGGTCCCCGGGGAGGGTAGTTAGGTCCCGGGGAGAGTTGTTAGGTGACTAGGGAGGGTAGTTAGGTTCCCTGGGAGAGTTGTTAGGTGACTAGGGAGGGTAGGTAGGTCCCCGGAGAGGTAGTTAGGTCCCCAGGGAGGGTAGTTAGGTCCCGGGGAGGGTAGTTAGGTCCCGGGGAGAGTTGTTAGGTGACTAGGGAGGGTAGGTAGGTCCCCGGAGAGGTAGTTAGGTCCCCAGGGAGGGTAGTTAGGTCCCGGGGAGGGTAGTTAGGTCCCTGGGGAGGGTAGTTATGTCCCGGGGAGAGTTGTTAGGTCGCCGGGGAGGGTAGTTAGGTCTCCGGGGAGGGAAGCTGAAGACACCTGTGCCTACTTATCACCTTCTGTCTTGTGGAGTCACGTTTGCCTGTAATAGTATGTGCGCTTATCGGGGCGTACACACACACACACACGTACACACACACACACACATACACGTACACACACACACACACACGTACACACACACACGTACACACACACACGTACACACACACACACGTACACACACACACACACACGTACACACACACACGTACACACACACACACACGTACACACACACACACACACACACACATACACACACTCGACCCCTGCAACCACGTATAAGCGAATACATACATACACACACACGATAAGGCTCTTGAAGCAAGGAGAGGACCTAGTAGCGACGACCAGCGAAGAGGCGGGGGCCAGGAGCTGTGAATCGACCCCTGCAACCACATATAGGTGAGCACACACACACATGCTCTACAGATTCATTGTCTATTGAGAAATATCGGGGATGGAGGCAGTCAGAAGTGAGCAGCTGAGAATATAACTCAGACTGGCGATTGTTTGTATTCTGGGATTTTCCTACGGGTCACAGAGGGAAGAGAAGAAGAATAGAAATATTCTCTGGGAGATGCTGGCGTTCTTCTGGCGAATAAGAGATCGAGTTTTGCTGTTAATTTTA
>WNWK01000650.1:292500-322500 GCA_009830355.1 Cherax destructor | reverse complement strand
TAAACAGTGTGGGCGGTGTTACTGTAACTTGCTTTAGTGTTATGTGATGGCCCATAAAACGTGTATACGGAACAAGGAATTTCGCAAAGCCAAGCCCCTGTATTTGGGGCGTCAAGTTCCTGTATTAAGGGGTGCCAAGCTTTCATTAAAGGAGTATCAAATTCCTGTTTCAGACATTTGTAAGACATCTTAGGCGCGCCAAACCTCTATCTTAGGCATGCTGGACCTCTTATCTTAAGCTTTCCAAGCCTCTCTATCTTAGTCATGCTACACCTCTATCTTAGTCATGCTACACCTCTATCTTAGTCATGCTACACCTCTATCTTAGTCATGCTACCCCTCTATCTTAGTCATGCTACACCTCTATCTTACTTCTTTCAAACTGCGGTCTTGGCTATGTGTACTTGTGAAAGAGTGAGTATGAGTGTAGAGTACGAGTGAAGAACCCCAGATATACCCATTAAATATATTTATAGTGTGCTCACACTTATGCCAGCATACCCAGATATACCTATTACATATATTTATATGGATGTAACCTCATGATATACAGGTATATGTGTATAGTTAGTATGACAAAGCTAACTTTATGTATGTCTTCCAGTTCCAGGCATAGTACGGTATACTTAACTACGGTTTAAAACCATGGCAAGAGAAACAATAGAGTTCCATTATCATAGATGCATATCAGAATTATTATTATTATATATATAATAAATCACAGTCTTCCCATCAGAGTTATAGGACATACTTGTGAAAAAAAAATATTTTAAATATGAAATGTGTAAATTTTTCGGTAGATAACAGAGTTTTGATTAAGGATTTGCATCAGAGAAATCAAAATGTGTAGTAAGGGTGGGTAGGGTTGGGCCCTGTTTAGGGACCTCCCCTGCCTAACAGAGGCTGAGCAGGGTTGGGCTCTGTTTAGGGGCCTCCCCTGCCTAACAGAGAGGCTGAGCAGGGTTGGGCTCTGTTTAGGGGCCTCCCCTGCCTAACAGAGAGGCTGAGCAGGGTTGGGCTCTGTTTAGGGACCTGATTTTCCTCCTCAGTACAGACTAAATAAAGAATGATACACGTACTCTCTCTTCATTTATATTCCTTTATTGCAGGTGCCTCTATACCAGTGCAAGGCTCTTGAGCCAAGGAACTGGAGCAACCTGTTAAGTGACTTTATATAACAGTAATGAATGATAAATTAGACACATATGCAACACCTGGGTATCTTTATTGTAGAAACGTTTCGCCCCACACTAGTGGCTTTATCAGTCCTGTGCAAAGAAGAATGATGGAGATCAGAAGGAGTTTGAGGTAATCAGTCCCTCAATCTTTTCAAGACTGAGGTACTGATTACCTCAGACTCCAGTCAGAGGGACTGATTACCTCAGACTCCAGTCAGAGGGACTGATTACCTCAGACTCCAGGCTGAGGGACTGATTACCTCAGACTCCTACTGACCTTCACCAAGTATTGCACACGTTTCTAACTGATCAAGGTGTCGGTTCTTTGAGCCTTTTAACTACACAACAAGGTTGAAGACAAATGATGCCAGGCCATTTAAGACAATTAAGAAAACTCAAGAAAATACAAAAAAGTCATTGGTTTTAATTTGAGTTCGGTAACATAGCGGAAGTTACAATTTAAATGACGCTCTAAAATTATTAAAAATCTCACAAGTTAATTATTAAAATCTCTTAATAACTGACTCCAGAACTTATGGTGAGAATATTGTCAACACTGAACCAAGAACTGGAAGCCAGGGCAAGCCACTCATATAACTAGCAAGCCACTCATATAACTAGCAAGCCACTCATATAACTAGCAAGCCACTCATATAACTAGCAAGCCACTCATATAACTAGTAAGCCAGAGATGAAACTAGCAAGCCAGTGATATAACTAGCAAGCCAGTGATATAACTAGCAAGCCAGTGATATAACTAGCAAGCCAATGATATAACTAGCAATCCAGTGATATAACTAGCAAGCCAGTGACGTAACTAGCAAGCCAATGATATAAGTAGCAAGCCAGTGATGAACTAGCAAGCCAGTGACATAACTAGCAAGCCAGTGATGAAACTAGCAACCCAGTTATATAACTAGCAAGCCAGTTTTGAAACTAGCAAGCCAGTGATATACCTAGCAAGCCAGTGTTATAACTAGCAAGCCAGTGATATAACTAGCAAGCCAGTGATATAACTAGCAAGCCAGTGATGAAACTAGCAAGCCAGTGTTATAACTAGCAAGCCAGTGATATAACTAGCAAGCCAGAGATGAAACTAGCAACCCAGTTATATAACTAGCAAGCCAGTTTTGAAACTAGCAAGCCAGTGATATACCTAGCAAGTCAGTGATATACCTAGCAAGCCAGTGATATAACTAGCAAGCCAGTGATGAAACTAGCAAGCCAGTTATATAACTAGCAAGCCAGTTATATAACTAGCAAGCCAGTGATGAAACTAGCAACCCAGTTATATAACTAGCAAGCCAGTTTTGAAACTAGCAAGCCAGTGATATACCTAGCAAGTCAGTGATATACCAAGCAAGCCAGTGATATAACTAGCAAGCCAGAGATGAAACTAGCAACCCAGTTATATAACTAGCAAGCCAGTTTTGAAACTAGCAAGCCAGTGATATACCTAGCAAGCCAGTGATATAACTAGCAAGCCAATGATGAAACTAGCAAGCCAGTGATATAACTAGCAAGCCAGTGATATAACTAGCAAGCCAGTGATATAACTAGCAAGCCAGTGATATAACTAGCAAGCCAGTGTTATAACTAGCAAGCCAGTGATATACCTAGCAAGCCAGAGATGAAACTAGCAAGCCAGAGATGAAACTAGCAAGCCAGTGATATAACTAGCAAGCCAGTTGATATAACTAGCAAGCCAGTGATGTAACTAGCAAGCCAGTGATATAACTAGCAAGCCAGTGATGAAACTAGCAAGCCAGTGTTATAACTAGCAAGCCAGTGATATAACTAGCAAGCCAGTGATATAACTAGCAAGCCAGTGATATAACTAGCAAGCCAGGGATATAACTAGCAAGCCAGTGTTATAACTAGCAAGCCAGTGATATAACTAGCAAGCCAGTGATATAACTAGCAAGCCAGTGATATAACTAGCAAGCCAGTGATATAACTAGCAAGCCAGTGATATAACTAGCAAGCCAGTGATATAACTAGCAAGCCAGTGATATAACTAGCAAGCCAGTGTTATAACTAGCAAGCCAGTGATATAATTAGCAAGCCAGTGATATAACTAGCAAGCCAGTGTTATAACTAGCAAGCCAGTGATATAACTAGCAAGCTAATGTTATAACTAGCAAGCCAGTGATATAAGTAGCAAGCCAGTGATATAACTAGCAAGCCAGTGTTATAACTAGCAAGCCAGTGATATAACTAGCAAGCCAGTGATATAACTAGCAAGCCAATGATGAAACTAGCAAGCCAGTGATATAACTAGCAAGCCAGTGATATAACTAGCAAGCCAGTGATGAAACTAGCAAGCCAGTGTTATAACAACTAGCAAGCCAGAGATGAAACTAGCAAGCCAGAGATGAAACTAGCAAGCCAGTGTTATAACTAGCAAGCCAGTGATGAAACTAGCAAGCCAGAGATGAAACTAGCAAGCCAGTGATATAACTAGCAAGCCAGTGATGAAACTAGCAAGCCAGAGATGAAACTAGCAAGCCAGTGTTATAACTAGCAAGCCAGTGTTATAACTAGCAATTCAGTGTTATAACTAGCAAGCCAGTGTTATAACTAGCAAGTCAGTGTTATAACTAGCAAGTCAGTGTTATAACCAGCAAGCCAGAGATGAAACTAGCAAGCCAGTGTTATAACTAGCAAGCCAGAGATGAAACTAGCAAGCCAGTGTTATAACTAGCAAGCCAGTGTTATAACTAGCAAGCCAGTGTTAAAACTAGCAAGCCAGTGATATAACTAGCAAGCTAGTGATATAACTAGCAAGCCAGAGATGAAACTAGCAAGCCAGAGATGAAACTAGCAAGCCAGTGTTATAACTAGCAAGCCAGTGTTATAACTAGCAAGCCAGTGTTATAACTAGCAAGCCAGTGTTATAACTAGCAAGCCAGTGATATAACTAGCAAGCCAGTGATGAAACTAGCAAGTCAGTGTTATAACTAGCAAGCCAGTGATATAACTAGCAAGTCAGTGATATACCTAGCAAGCCAGTGTTATAACTAGCAAGCCAGTGTTATAACTAGCAAGTCAGTGATATAACTAGCAAGCCAGTGATATAACTAGCAAGCCAGAGATGAAACTAGCAAGCCAGAGATGAAACTAGCAAGCCAGTGATATAACTAGCAAGCCAGTGATGAAACTAGCAAGCCAGTGTTATAACTAGCAAGCCAGTGATATAACTAGCAAGTCAGTGATATAACTAGCAAGCCAGTAATATAACTAGCAAGCCAGTGATATAACTAGCAAGCCAGAGATGAAACTAGCAAGCCAGTGTTATAACTAGCAAGCCAGTGATATAACTAGCAAGTCAGTGATATAACTAGCAAGCCAGTGTTATAACTAGCAAGCCAGTGATGAAACTAGCAAGCCAGTGTTATAACTAGCAAGCCAGTGATATAACTAGCAAGTCAGTGATATACCTAGCAAGCCAGTGTTATAACTAGCAAGCCAGTGTTATAACTAGCAAGTCACTGATATAACTAGAAAGCCAGTGATATAACTAGCAAGCCAGTGATGAAACTAGCAAGCCAGTGTTATAACTAGCAAGCCAGTGTTATAACTAGCAAGCCTGTGATATAACTAGCAAGTCAGTGATATACCTAGAAAGCCAGTGATATAACTAGCAAGCCAGTGATATAACTAGCAAGCCAGTGATATAACTAGCAAGCCATAGATGAAACTAGCAAGCCAGTGTTATAACTAGCAAGCCAGTGATATAACTAGCAAGCCAGAGATGAAACTAGCAAGCCAGTGTTATAACTAGCAAGCCAGTGATATAACTAGCAAGCCAGAGATGAAACTAGCAAGCCAGAGATGAAACTAGCAAGCCAGTGTTATAACTAGCAAGCCAGAGATGAAACTAGCAAGCCAGAGATGAAACTAGCAAGCCAGAGATGAAACTAGCAAGCCAGTGTTATAACTAGCAAGCCAGTGATATAACTAGCAAGCTGAGATAAACTAGCAAGCCAGTGTATAACTAGCAAGCCAGTGTTATAACTAGCAAGCCAGTGATATAACTAGCAAGCCAGAGATGAAACTAGCAAGCCAGAGATGAAACTAGCAAGCCAGAGATGAAACTAGCAAGCCAGAGATGAAACTAGCAAGCCAGAGATGAAACTAGCAAGCCAGTGATATAACTAGCAAGCCAGTGATATAACTAGCAAGCCAGAGATGAAACTAGCAAGCCAGTGTTATAACTAGCAAGCCAGTGATATAACTAGCAAGCCAGAGATGAAACTAGCAAGCCAGAGATGAAACTAGCAAGCCAGTGATATAACTAGCAAGCCAGTGATATAACTAGCAAGCCAGAGATGAAACTAGCAAGCCAGTGTTATAACTAGCAAGCCAGTGATATAACTAGCAAGCCAGAGATGAAACTAGCAAGCCAGAGATGAAACTAGCAAGCGAGTAATATAACTAGCAAGCCAGCGCTAAAACTAACAAATGGATTGGGCAAATATTTTTGTTAGTGGGTTTGGGTTTAATAAAAACCTGCCTAGTATGGGCCAGTAGACCTCTTTCAGTGTTCCTCCTTCCTTAAGTTCTTATTGTGTTGTCCACTACTCCATGGCAGCACCAGAAGAGTCTTGCACCTTCCGTTGTACCTTTATTGATAAAACGTTTCACCTACACAGTAGGCTTCTTCAGTCAAATACAGAGGCAGCAGTAGTAATGAAATATAGATGATATAATCAGTCCATCAACCTTGGAGAAAAAGTATTTGAGGTGGTCAGTCCCTCAGCCTGGAGAAGAGTTCAACTCCATGGTCTGGAACAAGGTGGTCAGTCCCTCAGCCTGGAGAAGAGTTCAACTCCATGGTCTGGAACTATATCGTTCCAGACCATGGAAGACCATGGAGATGATCTACCTGGACAATGTCCAGAGTCAACTCTCTTACAGTCCAGCCCAAACCAGGTCTTACAATCTTCCAATCTCTTTGTTAAATTGTTATAAAACACATGTATTGGTCTTCTGGGTTAAGAACTGGTTACCCATTACTTGGCACTCACCGCTGAGGGAGGTGCCGATACTTCGTGGTGAACCAATACTCGTAAGCCACCTTCTGCCGGCGGGGGGTCGGGTTGTCTTCATGAGCTGCCACGGTGACTTATGTTATCCTCACAATTATTGCACACCTGCCTGGTGTACCACAGGTCACCTGCCTGGTGTATCCCAGGTCACCTGCCTGGTGTACCCCAGGTCACCTGCCTGGTGTATCACAGGTCACCTGCCTGGTGTATCACAGGTCACCTGCCTGGTGTACCACAGGTCACCTGCCTGGTGTACCACAGGTCACCTGCCTGGTGTATCCCAGGTCACCTGCCTGGTGTACCCCAGGTCACCTGCCTGGTGTACCACAGGTCACCTGCCTGGTGTATCCCAGGTCACCTGTCTGGTGTACCCCAGGTCACCTGCCTGGTGTATCACAGGTCACATGCCTGGTGTATCACAGGTCACCTGCCTGGTGTACCACAGGTCACCTGCCTGGTGTACCACAGGTCACCTGCCTGGTGTACCCCAGGTCACCTGCCTGGTGTACCCCAGGTCACCTGCCTGGTGTACCCCAGGTCACCTGCCTGGTGTACCACAGGTCACCTGCCTCGTGTACCACAGGTCACCTGCCTGGTGTACCACAGCTCACCTGCCTGGTGTACCACAGGTCACTTGCCTGGTGTACCACAGGTCACCTGTCTGGTGTACCACAGCTCACCTGCCTGGTGTACCACAGCTCACCTGCCTGGTGTACCACAGGTCACCTGCCTGGTATACCACAGGTCACCTGCCTTGTGTACCACAGGTCACCTGCCTGGTGTACCACAGGTCACCTGCCTGGTATACCACAGGTCACCTGCCTGGTGTACCACAGGTCACCTGCCTGGTGTCACTCACGAAGCTTCACCCAAGTCATGAGTAACGCGGTGTCGAAAGACTCTTGATCCGAGTAACTGGAGCCGCCCTCCTCTTCCCTGGATCAAAACATATCCCCTCCCATTCCTCCCGTGAGGGTTTAGCGCGTCTCCATAAACGCATTGCAGCACAAACTAAACAACATTTACATTATATTAATCTTAAATTTACATCAAATATCCAAATTTCTTCAATAAAATACTAGGTAACATTTTACCTACGAAATGCTAAATGTTAATGTTAAAATAATGTTAAATTCTGAAATGTTTAATTAAGTATAAATTTTAAATCTGCAAAAAAAATATATAAAAATGACTCTATATACATTTTTAATAAATATAAATTTTGCATATAAAGCTCGTGCTGTAATAGACATTTCTTATTCGTTATTTATGAATATATTAATAAGGAATAAATTTGCTATTAATTAATTTCTAAAGGGGTGGAGAGGTAAGCCAGTGGAAGGCCTCGGGCAGATGACCAAATCCAGCCATACCAACATCAATGACATAAACAAAAAAATATCTATATCAAACCAGGCAGTAAAGATACTATCACTACGACCATTGTAACAAGCACAGCTGGGTACACAGTCTGAGCACTAGGTACGGCACTACATACATGAAGCAGGCTCATAACTAATGTATCTCAGTCTCCCATCTTGACGTTACATGTTTGTGAAGACAGTTTAGAGAGAAGAGTCTCTCTTAATGCTGTTGAATGCGAGTTGTTTAATGGCCAGACCACTTGTGGCAGGAGGAGGAGCAGCAGCAGGAGGAGCAGCAGGAGCAGGAGGAGCAGCAGGAGGAGGAGTAGGACCAGAAAGAAGTAAGAGAATGTTATTGCTTTACATTCTTGAAGGTTGGAACAAACTTTTACCCTCTGGCAGATATTTAGGTCTGAGTGTTCTCAGGTATATATCAGCAGTCAAGTGACCTGGCCAGGACTCTCAACCTTCTGACTTGTGACCCGGCCAGATATGTGACCTATTTGTTGTGATTTGTTACCTGGCCAGGTCAGTGACCTGGGGAAGATTCTCAACCTTGTGACCTGTGACCCGGCCAGGTTAGTTACCTCTGTGCTGTGACAGTTACCTGGCCAGGTCAGTGGCGGCCTCTATGTTGTGACCTGACCAGGTCAGTGACCTCTGTGCTGTGACCTGGCCAGGTCAGTGACCTGTATGTGATGGAACTGGGGGAAACTAGAGTCTGAGATGAAGTTAGTGTACCGGCTCTACCATCAAGCTGTGCAGTATTTAAGGCTTCACTCGGCTCGTCAAAATTAAAAACACTAAGATACTATCAAACACTATTAAATACTATCAGACACTATAAGATACTATCAAACACTATTAAATACTATCAGACACTATAAGATACTATCAAACACTACAAAATACTATAAAACACTATAAGATAATATAAAAAAGAGAGTTTTCACCATTTCGTTCGACTGAAAATTCTCTACAAATGTATAAGGGGGGAAAATGATTTTGTCAAGCCTCAGAATGGCTGGGGTTCGAACCCCAAGCGAGTCTAATTTTATTTAAAAGGTAATATAATTGGCAAACTGGCACGTATAAAGCCTATCAACAGCAAAAGTTTGAAGCCTATCAGTAAGGGCATTCTCTAGTTATTGAATGATAATTCTTTTGTCTGGAGTCCGTGTCTGTGGTCCCCTGCCGGGGTTCATTTTCTGGGGTTCCTGTATCTGGAGTCCCATCCTGGTGTCTCTGTGTCTGTGGTCCCATCCTGGGGTCCCATCTTGGGGTCTCTATGTCTGGGGTCCCATCTTGGGGTCCCTGTGTCTGTGGTCCCATCCTGGGATCCCATCTTGAGATCTCTGTGTCTGAGGTCCCATCCTGGGGTCCCATCTTGGGGTCCCTGTGTCGTCTGTGGTCCCATCCTGGGATCCCATCTTGAGATATCTGTGTCTGAGGTCCCATCCTGGGGTCCCATCTTTGGGTCTATGTCTGGGATCCCATCTTGGAGTCTCTGTGTCTGGGGTCCCATCTTGGGGTCACATCCTGGGGTCAACCACTGTGAACTTGAGGACAATAGGTTCGCATCTCGCATTCTGTCGACTCTCTCTCTCTCTCTCTCTTATCTCTCCCACCCCTCTTCCCCTCTCTACGACCTTCCCTCACTCCCCTCCCTCTCTTCTACATTCCACCTCTCTCTAACCCCCCGCCTCTTTCTCATCCCTATTCTATTTCACATTTCAAACCCTCTCTCTCTCTCTCTCTCTCTCTCTCTCTCTCTCTCTCTCTCTCTCTCTCTCTCTCTCCTCTCTCTCTCTCTCTCTCTCTCTTCTCTACGACAGCTACCTTAATTAAAATTCTAATCCATATTAATATAAATGCATATTAAATAAAAAATCTCTTTGTTCAAATATTTTATTAATAATGGCAAGTAATTTATATAACTGATACGTATATGTTTTAATTTATATAGAAGTCGTGACTATATACATTACTGACTCGCTCGTGACAAAGAATATTCATTTGTTTAATAGCTTGATTTAGTGATTTATGATTCAATTATCGTCAGTCACGAGGCAGAGTCGACGTCAGGACTCTGCAAGACAATGTTTCCGTGTCTGCAACACAATAGCCCCGTGTCTGCAACACAATTGTCCCGTGTCTGCAACACAATAGCCCCGTGTCTGCAACACAATGACTCCGTGTCTGTAACACAATGGCCCCGTGTCTGCAACACAATAGCCCCGTGTCTGCAACACAATAGCCCCGTGTCTGCAATACAATTGTCCCGTGTCTGCAACACAATAGCCCCGTGTCTGCAACACAATAGCCCCGTGTCTGCAACACAATGTTCCCGTATCTGCAACACAATGTTCCCGTGTCTGCAACACTCTTGTTCAAGTCACTGAATACCAGGATCAGTGAACACACAAGTACCTACCAGAGGAATGACATGAACAATACCTGTACTATTCACCACAACACGGAGAACCATCTGCTTCACTTCTCCACCACCTGAAAGACTCAACCAGCTGGGTTTTGAACCTACTCTGACTGTCACCACTAATACCATCACTCGGAAATCAGTTTCAATGCTGCCTGCTGAAGCATTTGCCAGGCTTATCCTCACCAAATATGACACTGCTGTTATGCCAGCTAAGTCAAGACGTTGTGAAGTCGACCTACTGTGAGAAAGGTAAAACATCTAGTGGGCGAAACGTCCTCTCGGTATAACGCCATCAACTGTATGCTGTTTCGTATTAATATATCGGTCCTTAGGTCCTCTCCCCCCAGGATGCCACCCACAACACTAACACCCGGGTACCTACTTGCTGCTGTGACAAAGGGGCAATATGTGTCAGGAGTCTTGCCCGTGCGGCTCGTTTCGCCCACCACGACACAAGTTAGAGGTTTCTGCTTCACTCTGAAGGGAATTAAAAAGTTTTCTCTCAAGACAGAAGGGAAACCAACTTAAAGAGGAAAAGCTGAAAAATATCGAGTCAGTACACAGCTTTAAGACAAGGTATGATTGTGTCCAAGACCTCTATTATTAATATTATGATTAATATTATTGTTATTATTTTTCTTATTATTATTGCTATTATTATTATTATTATTATTATTATTATTATTATTATTATTATTATTATTATTATTGCTATTATTATTATTATTATTATTATACATGATGCTAAAATATTTAAAGGAAAAGTCGAGTCTTTTAAAAGACCATTGTTTAGCAAGGAGGGAGGGACGGAGGGACGGAGGGAGGGGAGGAGGAGGAGGGAGGGAGGGAGGGAGGGACGGAGGGAGGAGGGAGGGGAGGAGGAGGGAGGGGAGGGACGGAGGGAGGGAGGGAGGAGGACGAACGTCCCTCCAGCAAACAGATAACACTTGACTTTAAATTTCCTGGTTGCCGCCACTGTCGTTCTTCACATTATTGGAACACCTGTGACCTTTTTCAACACTTTCCATGAACTCCATTGATTTTAAACCACTTTTTTCACCCATATATATATAAACGTTTTTCTTGTTAAGTGCGTCACTTGACGACCCAAGTACACTTAACTGAACACTTAAAGTGTTAATTAAGAAGACAGAGGCGCTTAAAAATGATGGGAAATGGAATCAAGACGATGAGTTTGAGGGGTGCTGAGCGACAGCTCCTGGACCCTCCCCCACAGCCTCGTTCCTCCCGTCACATTGTTTACTTCTATCAGGGTAGAGCGGGTGCCTTGATGCCCAAACTCTTGATCCTGGGAACTGGAGCTACCCCCTCCCCTTCCTTACATCAAACCCATTCCCCAGGAGATGACACTACCCCTATGGGTTTAGCGTTTCAGTTTGAATATTATAATAATAATAATAATAATGATAATAATTATATTATGAAGAAGAAGAAGAAGCAAATTATATATATATATATATATATATATATATATATATATATATATATATATATACTGAGATACATACAGGAGATATATACTGGCGTACAATGAGTGTCATACAATGAGTGTCATACACACTGTCATACAATGAGTGTCATACACACTGTCATACAATGAGTGTCATACACACTGTCATACAATGAGTGTCATACACACTGCCATACAATGAGTGTCATACACTGTCATACAATGAGTGTCATACACAGTGTCACTGAGTGTCATACACCGAGTGAAATGCATTCAGTGTTCCACACTGAGTGACATACACTGAGTGACATACACTGAGTGACATACACTGAGTGACATACACTGACATACACTGAGTGTCATACACTGAGTGACATACACTGAGTGGCATACACTGAGTGACATACACTGAGTGACATACATTGAGTGGCATACACTGAGTGACATACACTGAGTGACATACACTGAGTGACATACACTGAGTGGCATACACTGAGTGACATACACTGAGTGACATACACTGAGTGACATACACTGAGTGACATACACTGAGTGACATACACTGAGTGACATACATTGAGTGGCATACACTGAGTGACATACACTGAGTGACATACACTGAGTGACATACACTGAGTGGCATACACTGAGTGACATACACTGAGTGACATACACTGAGTGACATACACTGAGTGACATACACTGAGTGACATACACTGAGTGACATACACTGAGTGACATACACTGAGTGACATACACTAAGTGACATACACGGCAACCGTGTGTGTGTGTTAGGCAGGTGTGTGTGTGTGTGTGTGTTAGGTAGGTGTGTGTGTGTGTGTGTTAGGCAGGTGTGTGTGTGTGTATTAGGCAGGTGTGTGTGTATGTGTTAGGCAGGTGTGTGTGTGTGTTAGGCAGGTGTGTGTGTGTGTGTTAGGCAGGTGTGTGTGTGTTAGGCAGGTGTGTAACTCTGACAACACAGGTGTTAATGAATGTGTCTCGTTACCCGGTGAAAACACCTGCCTGCCTGTGTTCAACCCACACCTCTGTTGTGTGGAAAGAGGGTTTTGTCACCCCCACAACACCTTCATTGTGTGGGGGTGGGGGGTCACCCCTTTCCATCCACAGCTAATTGGTTTATAGGTTGTAAAGTGTGTGTGTGTGTGTGTGTGTGTGTGTGTGTGTGGAGAGAGAGAAATACGGCATCATAAGTGCCACATTACTCAGAATACTACATAGAATCATCCTCCCACTGCAAGGTCGTTCTATACCAGCCCCAGATTACGTAGGTTCTGTAACAGCCAGTCACCACACACCAGTCACCACACACCAGTCACCACACACCAGTCACCACCACACACCAGTCACCACCACACCAGTCACCACACACCAGTCACCACACACCAGTCACCACACACCAGTCACCACACACCAGTCACCACCACACACCAGTCACCACCACACCAGTCACCACACACCAGTCACCACACACCAGTCACCACACACCAGTCACCACACACCAGTCACCACACACCAGACGCCACACACCAGACACCACCACACCAGTCACCACACACCAGTCACCACACACCAGTCACCACACACCAGTCACCACACACCAGACGCCACACACCAGACACCACCACACCAGTCACCACACACCAGTCACCACCACACCAGTCACCACCACACACCAGTCACCACCACACCAGTCACCACACACCAGTCACCACCACACACCAGTCACCACCACACCAGTCACCACACACCAGTCACCACCACACACCAGTCACCACCACACCAGTCACCACCACACCAGTCACCACACACCAGTCACCACACACCAGTCACCACACACCAGTCACCACACACCAGTCACCACACACCAGTCACTACCACACCAGTCACCACACACCAGTCACCACACCAGTCACCACACACCAGTCACCACACACCAGTCACTACCACACCAGTCACCACACACCAGTCACCACCACACACCAGTCACCACCACACAAGTCACCACACACCAGTCACCACCACACAAACTACATTCTGAAGACGCAGAAAAAGAAATCGAAATGTGTTAGAAAAAATGTTTCCAGACTATTAAACTTTGCAAGCATTTACACGAACCATTACTTGAAGCGACGGTAGAAACTGCACCAGGGAGGACGACCCCACTGGTCACCCCACTGGTCACCCCCTCATAGGTCACCCCACTGGTCACCCCCTCATAGGTCACCCCACTGGTCACCCCCTCATAGGTCACCCCCACTGGTGAACCCCTCACAGGTCACCCCCCTCAGAGGTCATCCTCCAGGGGTGACCCCCTCAGAGGTCGTCCTCCAGGGGTGACCCCCCTCAGAGGTCATCCTCCACTGGTGACCCCCCTCCAGGGGGGACTCAGTGCCACAGTCACACACATCGCCTTTAACCATTTTCCATTTTTGCGCGCGCATGGGAGTCAGCTGGCTAGCATAAACAAACACGTTGCCAAATGACATATTTTAGCATATTTTTACATATCCATCGACTAGCGGAAGTAGGTCTCGAATATATCCAGACTTTACCCACTTTATCCTTAATATATTACCCAATATTAACCGGATGTCCCAAGGCATTATTTTAAATCACATTAACCATCATTCACTCAATAGCTGTGTTGCCAGTAGTCCACAAACATTATATTTAATGACTCACAACTACGACATCACTAGAAGTATATATGTTATGAGTTTAATACTTTTTTATTATGTATTAAAGTATTCTTGATTGGCGGTTAACAAATGACGTGCAGTTTTAATGACCCCTCGTGTAGTAGCTAGGCTTCAAACCCAATTAACCAACTACATGTTATTAGAGAGAAATATTAGTTGCAGTAATGAACCAACCAGCATCTCCCATCTATCCTTCAAAGTGCAGGCTTTCTATTTCCACCTCCAGGACTCAAGTCCAGCTTCCCTGAATCCCTTCAGAACGATACCTTGCTCACACAAGCCTGTTGGATATACTTCTATACACATTAATAACGACTTTGAAAGGACTTGAGCTAGAGCCTGACACAGCCATGTTGGTGTGAGAGGCATCTTAGAATGACACCATGGTGTAGTGAGAGCACAGGACTACTAATATTACTGCCATTAGTAGCGTCTCTCAGGAACTTTCAGAGACTTGTTATGTGTGACATTTACCTCGCGGGGACACCGCTGCTTCACTATGTCAGGGATTGCCAATCATTCTCGCACCTCCCTGCAAACTATAACTGTGTCCACGCACTACCATCACCTTTGTCAGTGTGTTTACAACGGCATACCTCATGACGCACGTTCATTACCTTCGTTATACGCACGTCATGTGTTTACATCTACACTGTAGGATAACGACACGTATTTCGAAGAGCCAATGTTATGACACCTTATAAATATGGATGATAATAGAACATAATAAGAATTATGTAAATATATTAGAATATTACTAATAAGCTTGTACTTACCTATACACACACAACCCGCACACAGAACCTTATAACGACGTTTCGGTCCGTGTAGGACCATTTACAAGTCACACTAACATACGAGAGTGAGGGAGCCAGTATATATAGTCTAGGGAGACAGGGACGAGACACAACATAGTAGTGGGTGATGGATGGATCTGTGTGTGTCTGCACGAAGGTCAGTCAAGCTGTCACTGAGGTCAGGCAAACTGACAGCCACTGAGGTCAGAATGAACTGACCTCAGTGGCTGTCAGTATCTCTCAGTATCCATCCTCTGACGATATTTTGTTTTCGTTGGTGTGAACGTAGAAAAAGCAACGTCTCATTGGTACGTCATGGCAGACAACATTAATACCCTCGAGGCTGGCTTGGGTATGTCTGGATAATCTTCCATCACTTGTGCCCAGAAATCCCCGAGTCGTTTTTCTTTTAAATTTATTTGAAGTTCCTTATCAAACAATAACTCCACTACGTGCTCCCGCGCCAGGTTTGAGGGTGATGTAGCCAGGAGTGAGGGTGGTGTAGCCAGGAGTGAGGGTGGTGTAGCCAGGTGTGAGGGTGGTGTAGCCAGGTGTGAGGGTGGTGTAGCCAGTCTTGCACATGCTTATCCAGAACAGTTTCAATTGTTCTGATAAGTTCTCGCAGTGTTGGCAAGCAATGAGTGCAACTGACCTTGCCCACAATGTCAGTTCTACAGTGTGTTTCACTCGTAGGAGGCCCCGAGTTGGCACTCCCGTAGTTGCAACCGTCTTGTTTGTATATTATCTCTGAAATATACAGATAACATGCAGATAACTCGGGCCCTCCTACGAGTGGGAGGCCCCGAGTTATCGTTTACTACAGACATAATATACAAACAAGACAGCTACAACAACGTGAGTACCAACCCGGGGCCTCCTACGAGTGAACCACCCTGGACAGTGTCTCTGTGTCGAACACCGCGCCACCAACACAATACACAATGAAATTCATTGCAAGTCCAAACAAATCTTTTCGGGTATGTGAACCAAGAAAGTAAAGAAGGTTGTCCTCAAATAATTACCAAACTTGGCATCTCAGTTGGAAGTTTGATCAGAACTTTGCTGACGACAAGGAGCCCTCTTCAGTGGGCAGAAGAGGCGCCCCGTGTCAACTTCCTGTTTTCCCCCACATATTTGTAAAAGGATCCTTGAGTTTAAGGGATGAACTTTAATGTTATTTACCAGCGTCACCGAATCACTGACGCTAACATAAGCTCACCTGTACACGAATGGTATACAATAACGACATAGAATTAGACACATGTGCAACATCTGGGTATCTTATTTGTAGACGTTTCGCCCTCCAGTGGCTTTATCAATACAAGGACATAATGTGAAGACTGTATACAAAGGATGAGGTAATCAGTCTCTCAGTCTTGGAGTTGGTGAAGAGCACCGTAGTCTTGAAGACTGAAGCACAGGCAGGGAAATTGGCGCTTATATACCGGCGTCAGATGAAGGACGAGTAGCAGACGAAGACATTGGATTGATAAAGCCACTGGAGGGCGAAACGTCTACAAATAAATATACCCAGATGTTGTACATGTGTCTAATTCTTAAGCTTATCTGGAATGTCTTTAGCAGCAAGGTCGTCTGTGTGAAAGTTGCAGTGTAGCCAGGACACTGCTAGAGTGGCTTTCCTAACCCAAGTCACAAGTTGCAGTGTAGCCAGAACACTGCTAGAGTGGCTTTCCTAACCCAAGTCACAAGTGCCTGAGTCTTCCCTCTTATTAACAATACCATCAATACACTCGCCCACACACCGCCAGGAATCGATTCCAATACTTCTCATCATGTAAAATAAATTAAAAATATCTCTCAGTTGTAATAATGGTAAAGGGAGTCTACAGAACGTAAGTTCCTTAAGAACTGTCTCCTTAAATAAGTGAATACGATAATGATATACAATGCAAGTGTTGATAAGACACGGGTACAACAGTTAGGTGTCTTTATTCGGTCTCTTACACGGGAGGCTTCTTCAGTCGAGTACAGAGGCAGCAGTCCCTCAGCCAGGCTAAGGGACTGACCACCCCAAAACTGTCTTCAAGGGTGAAGGACTGATTACATCGTATTTACATCTCTACTGCCTGTGTAGGTGAAACGCTCCGGAATAAAGACACCTAACTGTTGTACATGTGGCTTACTTATCCTTAAACAAGTAATGAACGTAAACAAAAATTATGGTCAGATCTGCAACATGTGTAAACTGGTCAATTATGTCAGATCTGCAACATGTGTAAACTCGTCAATTATGTCAGATCTGCAACATGTGTAAACTCGTCAATTATGTCAGATCTGCAACATGTGTAAACTGGTCAATTATGGTCAGATCTGCAACATGTGTAAACTGGTCAATTATGGTCAGATCTGCAACATGTGTAAACTGGTCAATTATGGTTAGATCTGCAACATGTGTAAACTGGTCAATTATGTCAGATTTGCAACATGTGTAAACTGGTCAATTATGTCAGATTTGCAACATGTGTAAACTGGTCAATTATGTCAGATTTGCAACATGTGTAAACTGGTCAATTATGGTCAGATCTGCAACATGTGTAAACTGGTCAATTATGGTCAGATCTGCAACATGTGTAAACTGGTCAATTATGGTCAGATCTGCAACATGTGTAAACTGGTCAATTATGGTCAGATCTGCAACATGTGTAAACTGGTCAATTATGGTCAGATCTGCAACATGTGTAAACTGGTCAATTATGGTCAGATCTACAACATGTGTAAACTGGTCAATTATGGTCAGATCTACAACATGTGTAAACTGGTCAATTATGTCAGATCTACAACATGTGTAAACTGGTCAATTATGGTCAGATCTGCAACATGTGTAAACTGGTCAATTTACCGTGAGCAAAACTCACTTGTTTTAAATAGGCCTGACTAGCAAAAACTATGTTGTGACATGCTATCAACATGGCCAGCCACGGTATTATTGACAAAAAGGTTGGTGTCGAAGCTTCTCCACCAGCATGAAGTCTATTACATCATCTGAGAGCAGCAGGTATACACACTCCACGTCCGTGGAATTCAACGGCGCCTGCCTAGTGATTAAAGAACCTAATTTCCGTAGACGTAAATGCCTTGAATCATCATTAATCGCTGTTTCTAACATAATTAACCATAATAAAGGCAGCTTAATCATCTCTGAAGTATTAGCAAGAATTCTCCTCTAAACAATAAAGGCCGCAATCACATAGCTGCTACCACCACTACTACAACTACCACAACTACTACTATTAATACTACCACAAGTGCTATTGCTACTACCACAAGTAAGTTTATTCAAGGATACACAAATACAGTTACATAGATTATCATACATAGGAGCATATGGGTAGAGAACCCAGGATAACCCAAAAAAGTCAGACAAAGTGACTTATTTTCATAGGGATCCCACTACTATTACTACCACAAGTTCTACTACTATTACTACCACAAGTTCTACAACTACTACTGCCACCACAAGTACTATTACTACTACTACCTATAATGATTATATTATGCTTTTCCCCCTCTGTACCTATATATACACCTCTGTGTCTTTGTATTCTTTGTAACGGTTTGACAAAGCTCCTGATGGGCGAAACGTTGCCACAATAAAATGTCACATTAGTTGCATTTGTGTCCTCTTACCTAACATATTGTCGGTAATTTTACCAACATTATTACGTTTTAAATCTTGGTAACAGATACCAACAAACTGGTTTAGAAAGACAGTGATCAAGATCTCAGGACCGAAACGTTTTCTAATAAATATCTCCCTAGTGTTTACTTACTTGTCTTTGTAAATCAACTTACACCTCCATCACAGTCCACTGTGTAAATACCGCCACCATATAACTTTCCTTATACGTTCCTTTTTTTCATAACTTCTCTTTTTCTCACTTGCCCCAGACTGTACCATTGTAATAATGGATGTCTAGGATGCTGTGCCTTATCTTCATTCCGTTCCTGTGTTCCTGTCTGTGCCTCAGATGCACTACACCTCATTCCATTCCATGTCCCTCAGTACACAGCACAACTGTGTGCTTGCGCTTCTCGATGTTGCTCTTCTCTACTAGCCTGGCAACAACACACTGTGTTGCTACACTATTTTGTATGATACTAACATTGTGGGAGCACCCACAGTGTGTTGTTTCGCTATTCTGTTTGATATTAACATTGTGGGAGCACCCATAGTGTTGCTACGTAGTATAACTGTGGTTGTTCCCACAGTCCTACTGTGGGAACACCCACAGTGTGTTGCTACACCACTCTGCATGATAGTCCTACTGTGGGAACACCCACAGTGTGTTGCTACACTACTCTGCATGATAGTTATACTGTGTGAACACCCACAGTGTGTTGCTACACTACTCTGCATGATAGTTATACTGTGGGAACACCCACAGTGTGTTGCTACACTACTCTGCATGATAGTTATACTGTGGGAACAAAGCTGGCTGCTTCCCCTATCATATGCCATCACACAGGATGGGTTTCTTGCATAGTGTAATGAATGTGTCAACCCGAGCTGGCAGACTTTAGTAAGACTGAAGTGGAACAAGGGAAGGAAGGAGGAAGGAGAGAGAGAGAGAAAGGGGTGAGACGGAGGGGTAAGAGAAAGAGAGGGGTTAGTGAGAGAAAGAGAGGGGTTTGTGAGAGAAAGAGAAGGGCTAGTGAGTGGTGGGATGGCATTTTGAGATGACCTTAGGTAGGGTGGAGAGCTGTGGTAGGCTGGGGAGCCAGGGAAGGGGAGTGCCTAAGCCTACAAATCCCTCAAAAATCCATTCAATTACGCCTCTGGATCACATTTTCTGTCCTAATTTTGTCTTTTATATTTACTAAATTTACCTGTCTGGAATATTAGGAAGCAGTGCTTATCAGGAAATAATTTCAGCAATCATGATGATAATAATAACAATAATGATAATAAAAATAATAATAATAACAATAATAATAATAATAATAATAATAATAATAATAATAATAATAATAATAATAATAATAATAATAATAATAATAATAATAATAATAATAATAATAATAATAATAATAATAATAATAATAATAGTAATAATAATAATAATGACAATAATAATAATTCTGTATATTGTAAATAAGGTTACAGACGTTTTAACAGACATCATTTAGACTCTGAATTATGGTTTTTTTTTAAATTAGGCAGCAGGAGTCTTAAGCAAGGTGAAGATGGTTGTGCTGAGAGGCAAGAAACACAGGTAATTATGTGAAGTGTGGTGTGACAGACAGGTGACGTGGTGGTGGTGATGGTGGTGATGGTGGTGATGGTGGTGGTGGTGGTGGTAGTGGCAGTACTAGTGGTAATGGTGGTAGTGGTGGTTGTGGCATGCCAAAAGTATGTTATATTTTACTTACCATATATGACACTCCCATATAGGCTGCCTCCCAACCAGCGAACCAGGTGCTAAGGATCTAGCCATCAATACGGACCCCGTCATTATATCAGTACTTCAGTTCATTGTGACTGGAGTGTTGGCAGACTTGTCTGGGCTCCTGGTCTAACACGGTGAATTCTCTGGCTTTTTGCCAGAGAATTCACCGTGTTGTACACTTACTCTTACTTTACTGTATATTGTAAATACCAGCTTGCTTATTTGGTGAGGGAAATGAAGTTATATAACTTGTGTTGTCTTCAGCTGCTCCATTATTGGTCTCATTATGACAAGATGCGCAGGCCATTCTGCACCTGCGTACGTAATAGTGGTGATGGTTGTGGTTGTGGGGGTAGTGGCTGTGCGCCTCAAAGAGGAATGTAGGTTCCTGCACCTCATTGTGGAACGTAGGTTCCTGCACCTCATTGTGGAACGTAGGTTCCTGCACCTCAGTGTGGAACGTAGGTTCCTGCACCTCAGTGAGGAACTTAGGTTCCTGCACCTCAGTGAGGAACTTAGGTTCCTGCACCTCAGTGACGAACTTAGGTACTTTGACACGACAGACACCAAAGTTGACCTCGATGACGCGACTTAGCAACTTAGATTATAACTTACTATAAACAGGGATGAGGGTGATATACGAGGGTGGTAGACCTACACAAGGATAATAATACACGTCACAGGTACCAGAGCATGATACACAGGTACCAGAGCATGATACACAGGTACCAGAGCATGATACACAGGTACCAGAGCATGATACACGTCACAGGTACCAGAGCATGATACACGTCACAGGTACCAGAGCATGATACACAGGTACCAGAGCATGATACACAGGTATCAGAGCATGATACACGTCACAGGTACCAGAGCATGATACACAGGTACCAGAGCATGATACACGTCACAGGTACCAGAGCATGATACACGTCACAGGTACCAGAGCATGATACACGTCACAGGTACCAGAGCATGATACACAGGTACCAGAGCATGATACACAGGTACCAGAGCATGATACACGTCACAGGTACCAGAGCATGATACACGTCACAGGTACCAGAGCATGATACACAGGTACCAGAGCATGATACACGTCACAGGTACCAGAGCATGATACACAGGTACCAGAGCATGATACACGTCACAGGTACCAGAGCATGATACACGTCACAGGTACCAGAGCATGATACACGTCACAGGTACCAGAGAATGATACACGTCACAGGTACCAGAGCATGATACACAGGTACCAGAGCATGATACACATGTACCAGAGCATGATACACAGGTACCAGAGCATGATACACAGGTACCAGAGCATGATACACAGGTACCAGAGCATGATACACAGGTACCAGAGCATGATACACGTCACAGGTACCAGAGCATGATACACAGGTACCAGAGCATGATACACAGGTACCAGAGCATGATACACAGGTACCAGAGCATGATACACGTCACAGGTACCAGAGCATGATACACAGGTACCAGAGCATGATACACAGGTACCAGAGCATGATACACGTCACAGGTACCAGAGCATGATACACAGGTACCAGGGAATATATTTGACTGTGAGAGACAGACATGTATTCCTCTACTCTCCTAGTGTTCTGTATGATGCTGCGGATGACGTGGATGCTGTGTATGATATGGGTGATGAATGTCTTGCGTCCTTCTGGGGTTAATCCTGGAGGATTGGTAACCCTAGAAAGTCAAGCATTTTAGCTTATATCCATCGTGGTGTTTGTGTTCTCCTCCTCAGGATGCCACCCACAACAGTCAACTAACAGTACCTACTTATTGAGCAGGAACCCTAACAGCTCTTGTACACACCTAGGTCTCAGCCCCTTCAGCTGTGATTCCCAAACAGCTACCACTTGAGGCAAAGCGGGGCATCAAATTCAATATTAAAAACAAGCCAGGGCACAGCCTGGCTTATCAGAGATTTACATCAGTAAACAAAAGTCTAACAATGCAGACGGGAGTAACGGCAGGGCTAGCAACGAGCGTACGTTGGTAGCACATTAACGAGAGAACACAGGGGCGCTGTACGTGACTGTGGAGGCGGCTATAAAGGTTTCCTGGAAGCCTCCGAGAGCCATGCATGTATGTAACCCATCCTGTGTGATGGAGACCATCCTGGATGGAGGAACATCCGTGTATGGAACACCATCCTGTGATGGAGAATCCTGGATGGAGAACACCATCCTGTGTGATGGGACACCATCCTGTGTGATGGGACACCATCCTGTGATGAGCACCATCCTGTGTGATGGAGGGAACACCATCCTGTGTGATGGTGGGAACACCATCCTGTGTGATGTAGGTAACACCATCCTGTGTAATGGTGTATGACAGTGGAACACCATCCTGTGTGATGTAGGTAACACCATCCTGTGTGATGGTGTATGACAGTGGAACACCATCCTGTGTGATGGTGTATGACAGTGGTACACCATCGTGTGTGATAGTGTATGACAGTGGAACACCATCCTGTGTGATGGTGGGAACACCATCCTGTGTGATGTAGGTAACACCATTCTGTGTGATGGTGTATGACAGTGGAACACCATCATTACAGGTCACACTATCATCATCGTCGTATCAAACGACAAGCATCACACTCACTATCCCACAATACCTCACCCACAACACACCCCACACAACACCTCACCCACAACACACCCCACACAACACCTCACCCACAACACACCCCACACAATACCTCATTCACAACACACCATACACAACACCTCACCCACAACACACCCCACACAACACCTCACCCACAACACACCCCACACAATACCTCAACCTTCAACAACCACAAAAAAGGCCTCTGATAAGATTTTTTATGGGCAACACGTGTGATAATATATAAACACGAGAGAAGCATTTCTGACGCTGGTGGTGACACAACACCACGCATTTGTAGCAAACATAACGCAAAAGTTCCTTTCTAGATGCATTCAAAGAACTAAGAACAAAGCACAAAGATTATTCGAAATAATATATATATATATATATATATATATATATATATATAGACTGTAGTCATGGAGAAGCAATAAACCCGCAGGGGTCATAAAGCGCTGGCATATGACTCCTAAACCGGTGATAACAGCTGACAGCTGCACCTCTCAGCTGTGACAGCTCTCGTCTCTCAGGAATCATAGCACAGGGGGGAGGGGGAATCTACCTGGAGCTTACATCAAGTAACTTCTAGAGGTGACCGCCCCCGCGGCCCGGTCCCAGACCAGGCCTCGTGGTTGCTGGCCTGATCGATCAAGCTGTTAGTGCCTGCCGCCTACACTCTACCGTGCAAGGGTTACACAGCGCCTGGGAGAGAGAGTGATTAGGTTTGATCTAAGAAAATAACAGTTCCACTTCCTAGAATCAAGACCCTTTAGCACCTTCAAGGCCTAGAAAAGTCAACTGTACAGCCTCTACTAAAGAAACGTCGCACGCGCACGTTTCGATTTGTTTACATCTTTATCCAGTTAAATGAACCAGGGAACGGGTGGGACTCGAACCTACGGCGAGTCGTAAAATTTACAGGCCAGTGCGTTAACCACTTGGCCAGCTGCCTCTAGTAAGAATCATCCAACTAAGTATATATCTATACACCATAGGGAGATTAGCATGGGCCACCACTGTGACCACGAATATAGGTTTATACAGATGAATCTCACACCAGCGTGGCTGTGGCGTGCCTGTGTCATCACCGTGGTGATGACACAGGCAGGGAGACACACATCACCGTGATGATGATGTTCCAGAGAGGGAACACAGAAACAAGGGGACACAACTGGACGCTGAAGACTCAGATGGGTCAAAGGGATGTTAGGAAGCATTTCTTCAGCCACAGAGTAGTCAGGAAGTGGAATAGTCTAGAGAAAGATATAGTGGAGGCAGGAACCATACATAGTTTTAAGACAAGGTATGATAAAGCTCATGGAGCAGGGAGAGCAGAGACCCAGTAGCGGACAGCGAAGAGGCGGGGCCAGGAGCTGAGTCTCGACCCCTGCAACCACAATTAGGTGAGTACAATTAGGTGAGTACAGGCAGGGACACACACACATCACCGTGGTGATGACACAGGCAGGGACACACATCACCGTGGTGATGACACAGGCAGGGAGACACACACATCACCGTGGTGATGACACAGACAGGGAGACACACACATCACCATGGTGATGACACAGACAGGGAGACACACATCACCGTGGTGTTCACACACACACACACATCACCGTGGTGATGACACAGGCAGGGACACATATCACCGTGGTGATGACACAGACAGGGAGACACACACATCACCGTGGTGATGACACAGGCAGGGAGACACACACATCACCATAGTGATGACACAGACAGGGAGACACACATCACCGTGGTGATGACACACACACACACACACATCACCGTGGTGATGACACACACACACACACATCACCGTGGTGATGACACAGGCAGGGAGACACACACATCACCGTGGTGATGACACACACACACACATCACCGTGGTGCTGACACACACACACACATCACCGTGGTGATGTATCAGGGTCATAAGTTAAGTTCAATGCCTTGGGAAATGAGAATCACCATCCTATTGCCTATAAATGTTTCCTGCTGCTGCTTTTACTGCTGATGTCGCTACTGCTACCTGCTGCGACTGTCTTACTGACTCTGCTCCTGTAGCTCTGGCCACTGTTCTGACTGCTGCTCTTGTTGTTACTGCTCTAATTGGCTTACTGCTGCGACTTTCTCAGCTCTGACTGGCTTAACAGCTCCTGTTTGTTACTGAGGTGACTGTCTTGCTGTTGCTGTTGTTAGGAACCTAACTGTTATTGTTAGGAACCTAATTGTTGTTATTGCTTTAACACTTGTGGAAGGAATACTTAAAGGTGCTGTAACCACTGACATCCACGTCACCTTACTGAAGTCTCCCAGCTCAGGTTGACACTACTGAAGTCTCCCAGCTCAGGTTGACACTACTGAAGTCTCCCAGCTCAGGTTGACACTACTGTAGTCTCCCAGCTCAGGTTGACACTACTGAAGTCTCCTAGCTCAGGTTGACACTACTGTAGTCTCCCAGCTCAGGTTGACACTACTGAAGTCTCCCAGCTCAGGTTGACACTACTGTAGTCTCCCAGCTCAGGTTGACACTACTGAAGTCTCCCAGCTCAGGTTGACACTACTGTAGTCTCCCAGCTCAGGTTGACACTACTGAAGTCTCCTAGCTCAGGTTGACACTACTGTAGTCTCCCAGCTCAGGTTGACACTACTGAAGTCTCCCAGCTCAGGTTGACACTACTGAAGTCTCCCAGCTCAGGTTGACACTACTGAAGTCTCCCAGCTCAGACTGACACTACTGAAGTCTCCCAGCTCAGATTGACACTACTGAAGTCTCCCAGCTCAGGTTGACACTACTGTAGTCTCCCAGCTCAGGCTGACACTACTGAAGTCTCCCAGCTCAGGCTGACTCTACTGAAGTCTCCCAGCTCAGGTTGACACTACTGAAGTCTCCCAGCTCAGATTGACACTACTGAAGTCTCCCAGCTCAGGCTGACACTACTAAAGCCTCCCAGCTCAGACTGACACTACTGAAGTCTCCCAGCTCAGACTGACACTACTGAAGTCTCCCAGCTCAGACTGACACTACTGAAGTCTCCCAGCTCAGACTGACACTACTGAAGTCTCCCAGCTCAGACTGACACTACTGAAGTCTCCCAGCTCAGACTGACACTACTAAGTCTCCCAGCTCAGACTGACACTACTGAAGTCTCCCAGCTCAGACTGACACTACTGAAGCCCTCCCAGCTCAGACTGACACTACTGAAGTCTCCCAGCTCAGACTGACACTACTGAAGTCTCCCAGCTCAGACTGACACTACTGAAGTCTCCCAGCTCAGACTGACACTACTGAAGTCTCCCAGCTCAGACTGACACTACTGAAGTCTCCCAGCTCAGACTGACACTACTAAGCTCCCAGCTCAGACTGACACTACTGAAGTCTCCCAGCTCAGGACTGACACTACTGAAGCCTCCCAGCTCAGGCTGACACTACTAAAGCCTCCCAGCTCAGGCTGACACTTTCGGTAGCCTGGTTTAACTGACCTTTCTACATTGTTGGTCAGTAAACAAGATATGGAGCTCATGACTTGAGTCCTCGTCTGTCTTCATACAAGTAATGAGGATCGTAACTATGTTTATTTAGGTACAAGTACGCATAAATACAGTTACACAAATTATCATACACAGTAACATGTGTAGATTACCCAGGATAACCCAAAAAGTCAGACAAAATGACTTATAACCACAGGGCGTCAGAGAAATCACATTTTGTCTGACATTTTTGGGGGTTATTCTAGGTAATTTGCACATACGTTATGTATGATAATTTGTGTAACTGTATTTACGTGTACCTGTACGCAGACCCGTGGCTTGGTAGGCAATGCTCTCGCTTCACACGCTGAGGAGTCCGTGGTTCGATTCCCGGCGAGGGTAGAAATAAGATAAGATAAGATTTCTTCGGATATTTAACCCCGGAGGGTTAGCCACGAAGGATAACCCAAGAAAGTCAGTGCGTCATCGAGGACTGTCTGTCTTATTTCCATTGGGGTCCTTAATCTTGTCCCCCAGGATGCGACCCACACCAGTCGACTAACAACCTGGGTACCTATTTGCTGCTAGGTGAACATGACAACAGGTGTAAGGAAACACGTCGAAATGTTTCCACCCGCCGGGAATCGAACCCGGGCCCTCCGTGTGTGAAACGAGAGCTCTAGCCACCAGACCACCGGGCCACAGCCACCAGACCACCGGCCGTGTTTCCTTACACCGGTTGTCTATGTTCACCCATCAGTAATAATGGGTACCTGGGTGTTAGTGGACTGGTGTGGGTCGCATCCTGGGACAAAACTGACCTAATTTGCCCTAAATGCTCAGCATAACTATTTATTCAGCATATAATTTATTATAGCCCAGGCAGAATTTTTAAGTTAACCTTAACACTACAATTTTCTTTAATATATTTTTAAAGAAAACGTAATATTTAACAGTAACTCAAGTATTATTGCATTGATTACAAGATCCTTAAACAAATAAATGTTTATAAATGTTTATACATTGACTGCATTTCAAAAATTTTTGACTTTCACGAAGATCACACAAAAAATAATAATCTAATAGGCATACAATAAGTGCCGATAAAAACCCACTGGCTATAATTTTAACCCCCCAAAAAACTCGCTCGAAGATGGTGATCAAGAATAAAAAGGCACAATACCGTGACTGGAACAATGCACAAATAACCCTCACATAGAAGAGAGGAGCTTACCACGACGTTTCGGTCCTACTTCGGTCCAGGTAGGACCGAAACGTCGTCATAAGTGTTATTCTGCTATGTGTGAGTTGTCTGTGAATGGTGAAAATTTTTGATAACATTGAAGCCAGTAAATGTATTTAGGTACAGAAACACCTAAGTACAGTTATCATACATAGTTTAACATATGTGTAAATTACTTAGGATAACCCAAAAAGTCAGACAAAGTGACTTATTTCGACTGGGTCCTTGTAATACATATATGATTATGCAGGTATGAAGGATGCCAGAGAAGTGTTGTCCCTGGAGGTTAAGTATCCTGGGATAACTTAAGTTTGTCAAGTAGTGTGCCTTATTTTCATACCCCAGGATGTGACTTACAACAGTCCATTAACTGCTAGGCGTCTATTTGTTGTTAGGTAACAGGGGCAGTAGATGCTAGGAGTGAACATACGTCTCACCTCTCCTTAGATTGAACTTGGGACTTTTCAGTTGTGACGCAAAACCCAATTAATCAACCAACCATTACTTATAATAATATATCTTTATTTCTACAAGTACATGTACAAAGTATACAGATCATAGCTGACATACTACTATATAGAAAGCCGCTTGTCATGCAGAGCATTTCGAGCAAACTAAGTCAGTTTTGTCCCAGGATGCAACCCACACCAGTCAACTAACTCCCAGGTACCCATTTTATTGATGAGGAACACAGACAACCGGAGTAAGGTAATGCGCCCAATATTTCTACCCTCGCTGGGAATCGAACCCGGACCCTCGCCGTGTGAAGCGAGAGCTTTGGCCACCAGGCCATGGGACACTGCTGGACTTACGCTGCCTTATAAGTATCTTCGGTAGTTCAGTTTGTATGAAGATGTCAATTACATGAAATGTAAAGAGTGTGGACAGAAACAAGGCTACACAAACTAAAACGTAAAATTTTAGTGACCGTGGCCTGGCTGGCAATGCTCTCGCTTCACACGCTGAGGGTCCGCGTTCGATTCCTGGCAGGGGTGGAAACATTGAACCCTTTTCCTTACACCTGTTGTCCTGTTCACCTAGCAAGTAGGCACCTGGGTGTTAGTCGACTGGTGTGGGTGGCATCCTGGGGGACAAGATTGAGGATTCCAATGGAAATAAGACAGACAGTCCTCGATGACGCACTGACTTTCTTGGGTTATCCTGGGTGGCTAACCCTCCTGGGTTAAACGAACAAAATCTTATCTTATCTTAACCCCATTTAGAAACTCGTCCATACAAGAAATGACAAATCACTCCATTGTTAATGATAAGATATCTGAAGTCTTGAGATTGCATGTACACTTTGCACCGACTAGATGAATGATCTTGTTATCTAGTGAGACTGTAACCCGACCAGTGTTTGTAGTGGTAATGAAACTGTTTTAAATGATTTATTTACATAATGTTACACTGATCAGATGTAAGATTAGATTGTAATAGATGAAATAAGAATAATAATGATGTAAGTAACTCTGCCTAGTGAAGTCTGTCAAACACTCGCTGTGACCTCTTTAATCCTGTGGTTGTGTGTCACCGTTCACTTGTTACAGTGTCACTAACACGCACTTGACCGCCAATATGGCGGACGCTCACCCTGTGACGCCACACCTAAACATATTATATACACCTATGTAATGTTTTTACACAGGTGTATCCCTCACAGTGTATATAAAGAGTAAAATTTCAGGTAATCTCCATTATTGAGATTAAAACATCGTTGAGTGGTAGTATACAGGTAACACAGCATTAATGACTAGTCCAGGTAAACCTAAAACTTGTTATATATGCTGTCCAGTCTTAATTACTCACAAAATCAACTTCATTACTAGTAGTAGTAGTAGTAGCAATAGTGGTAGTAATAATAGCAGCAGCAGTAGTAGTAGTAGTAATAATAATAATAGTGGTAGTAGCAGTAGTAATAGTGGTAGTAATAGTAGTAGTAGCAGTAATAACAGTAATAGTACACGTGCTGTTCAATTCTGGATGTGTTTTTTTCAATCGCGTTTATGAAAAATTGCGCCTCGTGGAACTGAGGAAGGGGAAGGTAGCTCTAATTCCTGGCATCAAGAGCCCCCCGCCAGCAACAAGGCACACTGGAAGGTGGGTGACTTTCCACCACTGTTAATAGACCTTTAAAAATCTTGTGTTTACCTCCCTTCGTCCAGACCGGTGCAGCGGCAGCGACTTTGACTTAATTTC